>JAQIXN010001181.1:0-21616 GCA_034698145.1 Proisotoma minuta | reverse complement strand
GAGTCAAATCAAATGTTTTACCCACCGAACCTAAGATTTTTTAACTTGTTTATATTTTTTTTGAGCGTTTAATCTCTGCTTATAGGGACAAATTATCAAATTCTACTGCAGGATTGGAACACGGAACAGCTCATTTTTACACTAAATATGGGGCAAAAATTGTCAAGAAATTTAGAACAGATGATGAAAAAGTTATTGTCTCCCAAATCGAACCAACGTGGGAAGAATTTGTACGCTACCTTCTTAAAACTGATTTAATTCAATATTCGGACGATCACTGGCTGCCATATTACTACTCTTGTACCCCGTGCCTGGTTTCTTACGACATAATTGCAAAGATGGAAACTTATTCCAGAGATCAGGAATATATCATTTATAGAGCTGGACTCCAAGAACTGCTCAAACCAAGATGGAATCATAAATTGAGAGCAAAAAATGAAGAACTAACCTCTAAGTATTTTGGGGAACTGACAAAATTTCAGATTGAAGCACTTTATAAAAAGTATTGGTTTGACTTTGAATTGTTTGGATATGATTACAAACAATATTTACAGTTTGCTAAAAATTAGTTTATTGTGAAAAATATTAACATTATCCGTCAGCAGTCTAAAAGTTTACTTCCAATAAGGTGAATATTTTTCATTGAGCTTATGAATGCAGAGGACAAGGAGTACAATGTAAATGAAAGATCCAAAACAATGGATGCCAGCAATTATCGAAACAATTAAAGCTGGAGTTGCTCTGAGCGAGCTCTCAACAATGGGGGCTAATCGGGTGTGGTTGAATCTGTCCATTGTTAGCATTACGACCACAACTCCAAACGCCATGGATTGGAAGAGAAGGAAAAATAAAATTGTCCATGATAACAGACGCTGACGTTTCTGAAATTTTATATATGTAGCTTTCAATTATTGCATCACTTTATGTATCAGATTTTATTTTAATTGTACCCAAATCAATCCGCAAAAAATTGTGACGCCAGTGATAAAAAGTCCAATGTCATAAATCCAAAGGAATATTAAATCGTAAAGGGATGGAATCTGAAATTTATTTTTTAGAAATAAGATTCTCAAAATTTTTAATCTTTGGCATAATTTTCTCACAAATCCAATATTTTTGGAAACGACGTCACTTTGTAGTACTGCAGTTAATGCAACCAAAGTTGCAGCCCAAAGCTGTAAATACACAAGAAAAACGTTCAAGAAATTGCATTTTTTTTAATGGAAAATTCTTACAATGTGAATGATGCAGGAAATAAAACTAAAGGATTTTATGCAAACTCTTCCCATTTCGAGTAACTTAATTTTTGAGCATTTATAATTTACGCAATCCAATAGTCACAATTTTATAACTGATCACTTTTCTATCCCAAATTGAATTATGTGGAGGTGTGTAACAGGTGCGTGGAAGTAAATCTGTTACTGAATGTCTCATAAAAGGAAACGGATCTCAAAACAAATTCAATCCTTATTTCAAAGTCCGTAATTGTAGATTTTACAGTTGCTTATTCATTTGATGAAAGTTTATTTAAGAAGCACTAGTCACTTCTTTTTTCTTAGGAATTCAGTAATTAGCACAATTTTCTAATAAAAAATGCATCAAATGTTGTGTCAAAGACAAGAGAAGATGCAGAACTGCAAAACACTGGCTAAAGCTGTGACATTAATTTATAATTAATATTTTTATAGTTTCTCTCCCCCCAAATATTCTCCAAGCTCTTTGCGAGTGGTCACTTTGCAGAAAACAATAAATTGATATGTATAGGGAACAGTTTGAAGAGTAAACTATATATGCAAAACAAAAATTTGTTTTTTTGTGTAGTTGACGGTTCTTTTCTTTGGTGGAATTTGTTACTTTGGTGGATTAAGTCAGTCACTTAATTTATTCTTTACAAAGCTTTAGCAGCTTTGAAAAGCCTTGGAACTGCATTTTCATTTCACAAACCAAACTCAAAACTGAAAAGGTAGTTAAATAAAAATTTAAAATAAGAGTCAGTGGTGCATTTCAAGTGTGCTTTTATGTTTTACGACATCTTTTATCTACATAACGGCAGCTCAACGCTGAATCTTAATTAGTGCATTGTCATATTTGGTGAGTTAAGAAGAGGAACTGCGTAAATGTGTAAAAAATGCAAAAATTAGCAAGGGCTGAGGAAATTCTTTTATCCACATTTTTAACAACTTTGCTTACTCATACTCCATATATGTGACAATGAAACTTGTTTTAAAAAAATATAAATTACACACACTACTAACACTGATACTCGTTCACCGCATAATTTTTGGCATGAAATGACTAGACAATATTAGTTAAAAATAAAATATGCTACAATTTGTTTATCTGTCTTTCTCTGTCAAAACTATAGTGAATGACCTTTGGCTTGCAAATAACCTAAATTTTCTGATAAAAGTCTTGTTCTTCCTCCGCATACTCCTCCTCCAACTTCTTCCTCAAGTGGCAACTGTAGCTGAGGAGGATGAAAATATAGACGACGCTGGAGAGGAGATTGAGGACGAGGCAAGTGACCCTTATTGCCAATTCCTTGTTTCCTGATGACGAAGAGTTCCAAGAAAGAATTGTCACTACTCCAGCGGCCAATTGGACAAGAAGCAGAGAGACGATTGAGACGTACAAAGATGTGAGAGATTCCTGAAAAAGAATTCATTTGTAGATATCAGATTGCCCCAAAATTTAAATCGCGTCCCCTGACCTTAGGGGTAAGCTTACAAGGTCGAAAATTTAAAGAAATGTTCTGCGATAATTAAACTACAATAATTATTATTGATTTTTAAAAATTCAGAATATAGGGTTGAGGAGCACATTAAAGTATTAAATTGTAGCAAGTCTCACTTACCTCCCGAATCCCCTTAAAAATGAGTAAGCTGAGAACGCAGAGTCCGAGGCAGTAAAGTGAGACAAATGAGATTTGAGATGACGAGAGCTTCAACAATAGTTCATTTTATTTTTTTTTTGTTTTAATAAGTAAAATGTTTTTTTTTATAATAAACCTTACAAAGCGTCCGCTTCCATCTTTTGACGTTCCCAAAGTAAATGCAATGAATAAAGTGACGAGAGGAATTATCAAAAGAGCCACGAGCTGGAGAAATTTACAAAATCAATAAATTTAATTGACCACTGAATTTAATTAAAATTTGAGATATCACCAATTGAACCAAAACTCCAAAATATGCAAGCCCTTTCTTTGTAAATATTAGGCAACACATTTATTCCAAAACTCTGAAAACGATTTGTGATAAAATTTGGACCAAGTGGCCTGACGCCATGTCGCGAACAAACTGGGCAAGAAAGTAGAAAACAAATTGGTGAAAGTCAATCTAACCCGGGCATCATTGGGTGAAAGCTTAGCAGTCTATTTTTTTTGATATAGGTCAGCATAAATCTATCGGATAAATAATTACTATCAAAGATTTCACTAAAATCATCCACAAATGCAATTTTCGTAATGTCCTTTTTATTTTCGCTTTCTAATTTTTCTTGTGGTAAAAAATATCATGACTTTTATTACTCTCCGATCAATAAATCCATATTTACTAGGGACGAATAATATTCTCAAATTACTATAAATGCTCTATTTTTGGTCGTAATAAATTAAATTAGACAATTAGTCCAACCAACGGACAGTGCAAATCAATAAATCTGGGTGACTTTGTAATTTAACCTGTAATTGATTCTAATTTGTGTAAATGGGCATTAAATGGATTTATCGTGTTTTCTGTAGATTCCGTGCAATCAATCAATAATTTAATGTCTATATAAATATAAGAATCATCTATGCTCATTTTCAATAACTTGTCATTTTCTCAGTTGAAGAAAAAGCATGCAAACTTTCCTCCAAAAGTTGGATTATATCTGAAAGTGTAAGAAGTTATTGCGTGAAAGCAGAACTGGGAAGAGACTATTAAAAATTCATTGAAGCAAATTTTAGCAGCCGGTGACATTTCCCTGTCATTCCACGCCAATTCACCGCTAATTCATTGATTTTCCTCGTGGACAAGAGAAGAAAGTAAATTGTAAGTGAAAGCAAAAAAGCAACAAACATATTTATTTAAAGCATTATTTCTAAAAGTTGGAAGGCAGCAGCAATTGCATCATTTCCAATATAACTATTTCAAGTTGTAACTGGAACTTTATGGTTCATTTAATTTTGGCGTGGTCAATCTGAGAAAGTCTTGAATATCAGACACAGCTCACGTACTTATACTTATGCATTAAGCTACGTAATTAATTAAATTACGTACTACATGCATTAAAGTGTAATTTATATGGCAAATTCGTATTTCCAGTTTACACTACTAAAATAGTTGTAAAGGAAATGGATCCAAATATCTTTGAATTCATGCACAGACAAAGTGACTCCAACTTTGGCTACGGTAATTTAATTGAGGTTGATCATGGATGTTAAACGTGAGACTGCGAATGTCAGACCACTCTTCAATTCTTCTTGTATAACAACTTACTCATATTACTTACATTCGGCAATTGGATGCCTAATAAATATTGGTGGCCTGATCTCAACAAGTACAGCTTAAAATAAGTTTTTTAACACTTGCTGCTATCGTCAAATATTATATCGCATGAGATTATGTGGGCTGACAAATTTTATGGCTAAAAATTATGCTTACTTTGTTTGTTATTGTTTGCAATGAGCATCCTACTACATTATTACATACCTTTACATTTACGCAGTTTAAAGCTTGGGGAAAAAGATGCGTCAAATTTCTGACATTTCTTATGCAAAGAAACGATTTTGAGTCATTTTCGAGTCAATATTTCTGACGTCCATTTTTTTTTACTTTTTATTTTTTTGAGTGTTTTGTTTTGCTTTCAAAAGCTTTGTATTTATGTTTAAGTATGTATAAATAAGTGGATCATGAATTGGTCAAATGCAACATGAGAAATAGAGCCATTAGCAAAAAAAAATACATGAGAATTGGACAATTCCTAAACTATAGAAAACCACAAGAGCAAAATTGTTAATTTGGGAATACGATTTCAGTTTCACTTCATTGCAAGTTGACTTTTGGTTTAAGGTGAAGGCTGATCTCTGTCCATGTTCAGCTCATTCTCCCCTCGAATGATCACTGAATTCGCAATACTTGAATCGTTGGACACATCAAACATCAGTTGGATTGCACGTGTGTGTTTTTTAGGTAGATGCATCTTTTCTCTATAAATTGGACGCCGACTTATTTCTCGGCCTCTTTCCACTTGTGAACGTGGTCCAGTGACTTATTCAACTGGAGTTCGCAAAAGTGATCTAATTTAAAAAGCAGCAGCAGCAGATTAAATTAGCAGCACATTTCTACAATTAACGCGAAAAGTGACAAAAATCAAGTGTTTTACTCCAGACGTTGAATAGCAAATATTTTCAGTAAGTATATAACTATTTACTAATTTTGCATGAAATTTGATAATTCGTACATGAATTTGAAAACTAGATCAAATTTCACTTTATATATTGACCTCGTAGCATGCGATCTTTATGTCTACTTTGCAGACTTGCAAAAATAAATTGCTGCAGCTATACATTTTAAAGCATGCATCTCTGGAATTTTATAATTGAACGTTTAGGTCAAGTTCAATTTAGTTCATAGTTGAGACAGTCAATTTTCCATTTTATCTGGTCCAAAATTTGTATGTAGCTCATTTGCCAATTTAATTCGTTTCATTTTATTGGCGTTAAATTGTGGAGTAGTTTCAATTCATTCAACTGCCAACAGCATTTTCTGTAGTAATTGCAGAGTATGAAGAAAAGTCATACGATGCAAACAAAAAGTAGGACCGGCTTCGGACCAACCAATTTCCTTGCAAACATCACACCACTCTTTTTTACCACGTACTACAACAACCACAACCAACAAACCATTTGTTAGTCATAAAAAACTTTGCATGATGATTCTTCTTTGTTACATTTCTAAAGAAAATGAAAAGGATACAAACTTTTGCGAATTTACACATTTGCAATTTGCATGCATGTTTGCGTACAATAAGACGTTGACTTTTAATTGGCATTGGAAAATCTGCATGTACAATTTTTATGCAATAGTAAAGTTTCCAGAATGAAAGGATTGCAAAATCGTTTAATTATGGTTATGAAATATTTCTGTCGGTCTGATAACCTTTGACTGTCAAAGTTTGGCTAAATTATTAAATGACGCGATCTCAATTAAATTACAACATAATTAGAAATTGGATGAGCTCAATCTTTTAGATAACAAAACTTATCTTTAAAGATGAATTCAAAAGTTAAACCTTGACTTTCCTTGAGCTAATTATTGCATCAATTTTAATTAGTTTGAGAGATAACTGCACTTTTCGTCCTTGCCATTTTCCAGAAATCGAAAAAATATTTTGCTTACTAATGATGCATATACTTATTTTATTATTGTATGAAAACTTGAGCACGCAAGCATAATAAATTGCGAAAATTGCAAAATATAAATAAGCGTTAGTTTATTAGGCCATGTTTTATAACTTTAATGGCTTCAAGCTAAATTCATCCGGGCCATGCTTTCAGTTTGCAATTTGATATTCTTAGTTTAAATTTTATTTTCAACTGTCCCATCCATGCTAATTGTTAATCAAGTGGTGTGACTTTTGGCATTTGAACATTTGTCATTTGTGACGTTTTGCATTTCACACCACTTAAAGTGACCCTACCGCAATTGCTTCGAAATGAGTCGAAAACAAGGAAAAGTTACTTTCCAACAAGGTTCCAGCAATAATTCATACTGTGTCTATTTTTTTCTAATTTCATTCCTATTTTTTAAAACGTTTTTTTTTTTGCTATTTTCGTAATTGCAGATATGCCAGCTCAATTTCCTGAAATTGCTCTCGAGCCACCAACAATGCCTCAACCTAATACCAACGCCACAACTACTTCTCAAAGTTTCTCCACTGATGAACTTGTAATTTCTGGGATTTCATGCCGACTCCCAGAGTCTGAAAACATGGCAGAGTTTGGAGACAATTTGTTTGGTGGAGTGGACATGATCACGGACGATGGTCGTCGCTGGACTCCTGGCCTATTTGGACTTCCTACGCGATGCGGAAAACTGAAAACGCTCGACAAATTTGACGCCACGTTCTTTGGAGTTCACGCCAAACAGGCGAATTTAATGGACCCACAATTACGACTTTTGCTCGAGCTTGTATACGAGTCTATTGCAGATTCGGGGACGAACCCAACCACTGTTCGTGGTTCTAGGACAGGAGTTTTTATCGGAGCTTCGGCGTCCGAAAGTGACGAAGCTTGGTCTGCGGACCCTGATAGTATCAATGGATATGGTTAGTTTTTGTTTTGCATTTTGTTTTTGCAAAATATCAACTTTGTGTTTTTTTAAATATAGGACTGACCGGATGTTGTCGTGCTATGTTTGCCAACAGAATTTCTTACACGTTTGACTTTAAGGGGCCCTCTTTTGCAATGGACACTGCGTGTTCTTCATCCTTGTTGGCTTTTGAACAGGCCATATCTGCCATAAGGAGTGGACAGTGTGACGCTGCCATTGTGGGAGGTGTCAACTTATTGCTGAAGCCACAATCCTCTCTCCAGTTCCATCGATTGGGAATGTTGGCTCCGGACGGGAAATGCAAGGCGTTTGATGTTTCTGGTAAATATTTAGAATCTATATGCAATTTATGTTTTACATAACATTTTGTTTTCTCATTTAACAGGAAACGGGTACGTCCGCTCGGAAGCCGCAGTTGCAATCTACATTCAAAAAGCTTCCTCAGCCGCTCGTTCATACGCCACCGTCGTCCACGCCAAAACCAACACAGATGGATACAAAGAACAGGGCATCACCTTCCCCGCAGGATCTGTTCAAAAACGGCTTCTTGAAGAAGTTTACTCCGAAGCGGCCATCCGCCCATGCGACGTGACCTATGTGGAGGCCCATGGCACAGGAACCAAAGTAGGGGATCCACAAGAGCTCAACGCAATCGCCGATGTGTTTTGCAAAGATCGGCCTCCAAACCGTCCCCTTCTAATTGGTTCGGTGAAAAGCAACATGGGACACTCTGAGCCTGCTTCAGGCCTCTGCTCTGTCGCCAAGGTCCTGTTGGGAATGCAGGCCGGAGTGCTACCTGGGAATCTTCACTTTAGGGAGCCAAATCCTGATATCCCCGCTTTATCTGACGGTCGCTTCCAAGTAGTGGGACAAAACACACCTTGGAATGGAGGACTTGTGGGAATTAACTCTTTTGGATTTGGAGGGGCTAATGTTCATATCGTGCTAAAATCAAATCCAAAGCCCAAATTGGTATCAAATGAAGGTTCTTTGACCCCTGTACTTGTCCCCTATTCTGGAAGAACTAAGGAAGCTGTGGAGTTCACACTCAAATCCCTTGGGGAGCAAGAAAGGGACCAAGAACTGATTGGACTGTTCCATCAATTGGCAAAAGAAGACATTCCCGGACACCATGTCAGGGGGTATGCCGTACTTAAAGAAGACAACAGCTTTGAACTTGACGCTCAACCCGTGACAACTTCGTCAGGGGAAAAGCCCCCAGTTTGGTGGATCTTTTCAGGGATGGGATCCCAATGGCAGGGAATGGGCAAAGACATGATGACTTTCCCCGTTTTTGCAAAATCCATCCAGAAATCTGCAGATTTACTCAAGAGCAAGGGATTGGATCTCATCCAAATTATTACGACAGCAGGCGAAGATGCATTTGAAAACGTTCTCAACTCTTTCGTTTCAATTGCTGCCATCCAAGTTGCTCTTGTCGACCTTCTTACATCTGTTGGCATCACCCCAGACGGAATTATCGGTCACTCTGTTGGAGAACTTGGCTGTGCCTACGCTGACGGATGTCTGACAGCCGAACAAACTGTTTGCGCCGCATATGCGAGAGGAAAAGCTATTCTCGAGTCAAAACTGCCACCAGGAGCTATGGCGGCTGTAGGTCTTAGCTGGGGAGAGGCTCAACGTCGTTGTCCCGCCGATATCTTCCCTGCCTGTCACAACGCCAAGGATTCCGTAACCATTTCCGGTAAGGAAATTAAATATATATATATATATATATCAATTATATAGGCATCTTCATTAGCATAATAATAATGTTCAAAATTAAATTACAGGCCCCGTGGACTCCATCCGAAAGTTTGTAGAAGAGTTAAAGGCAGAAAACATTTTCGCCAAAGAAGTCAAGTCTTCAGGTCAAGCTTTCCACTCAAAATATATCGCAGAAGCAGGGAACAAGTTAAAGGAAGCTTTGGACAAATTGATTCCACAGCCATTGCCCAGATCTTCAAGATGGATTTCTTCGTCAATTCCAGAGTCTAATTGGGGAAGCCCGTTAGCCAAATTGTCATCTTGTGCCTATCACGTCAATAATTTATTGAGTCCTGTCCTCTTCCAAGAAGCCTTGGCTCATGTTCCAGAAAACGCACTTGTCATTGAGATTGCACCTCATGTAAGTTTATTTAGACCATTTTTTTCTAAAACTGGTTCAAAATAAAAATTGGGACAAATCAAGATTTCATTTCTTTTTTTCTCTCTTTTTTCAGTGCCTTCTCCAAGCCATTCTCAAACGTTCTCTGAGTTCCAAAGCCACCAACGTTGGGCTCATGAGCCGCAGTTCTCCTTCAAACTCGAGTTACTCTTTGGCAGCCCTTGGTAAAATTTACATGGCCGGACTCAACCCTAAAATTTCCAATCTATACAAGAAAATCGACTTCCCTGTGGCCCTTGGGACTCCAATGATCTCCCCCCTCGTCAAATGGGACCACTCCATTTCCTGGGACGTGGCTAAATTTGGTCAAAGCGGCTCTCGATCTGGGGAAAGTGTTGTTGAGGTCAATTTGGCTAATGAAGCTGATGCCTATCTTGTAGGACACACAATCGACGGTCGAATTCTGTTCCCTGCAACGGGATATATGTTTTTGGTTTGGAAAACTTTTGCAAGTATGGAATTACTAAGAAATTATGAATTTTGAAAATGTTTTTAAAACTTTTTTTTTTAAATTTCCATTTGCAGAACTCCGTGGAACAAGCTATGACCAACTTCCTGTGATTTTCGAAAACGTAAATTTCCTCCGCGCTACAATTCTTCAGAAAGAAGGCTCCGTCAAGTTCCTCATCAACATTCTTGAAGGAAACGGAGAATTTGAAGTTTACGAGGGTGGAAGCGTTGCCGTTTCTGGTTACATTAGAACTCCTGAAGATGTTTCATCCGAAACATTGCCACTCAAGCCACTGGAAATCCCAACCAAGCCAAAATACATCCCACTTTCCGGCTCTGACACGTACAAAGAACTTCGACTCCGAGGCTACGACTACTATGGCGCTTTCCGTGGCATAAAATCTTGTGACAATGAAGGCGTCTGGGGAAAACTTGCATGGGAAGAAAACTGGGTCAGTTTCCTCGACACAATGCTTCAGTTTACAATTGTCAGTCAGCCAAATCGTGGGCTCTATCTTCCAACTAGACTTCAACGCGCAGTTATCGATCCACAAGCGCTTATTAACGCTCAAAAGAATGATGATGGTGTGGCTGTGTACAAGTACAAAAACCTTAACGTCGTTAAAACAGAGGGTGTTGAACTCAGAGGCCTTAAAGCTTCTTTAGCCCCAAGAAGGGTCGCCACTCAAGCTGCGCCACAACTCGAAGAATATTCCCTTACGCCATATTTTGACAAGAATGTGACATCTTTCCCAAAAGCTCTTCGATCTCTTGTAGACCTCGTAATTGAAAACACACCCGCACTCAAACTCAAGGTGGCAGAAGTCTTGACTCAAGGCCAGAACACTATTGCGACTGCCGTGCATAAAATTGCCATGTCCCAGCCCATGTACCAAGACGATCTGACAATTTACACATTAAAATCCGAAATTGAAAAGTTGGGAGAAGACATGGAGAAAGTAGGTATCAAAGTGGTTGGAAAGGACAACGTAGCGAAACTTGTTCCTGAACAAGGGGCACATTTACTTGTTCTTGATGACGTAAAGTTGATTGATGCAGTTGAACCAAATCTCAAAGAGTCTGCTTTCATTCTCGTGCACGGAACAAATCTCAAAATTAATCATCCAAATTTGACCACAGTTGCCCACAAAGTCTCTGCGGACCAAGAACTTTTCCTTCTTCGAAAAAAATCTTCCGAAAAGCTCAACTTTATCCAAATTCCAATTGAAAACCAGAGCTTTGGCTGGGTAGAAGAAGTGAAAAAGCAGATGGATGAATCCTCAAAGGATCCAAATACTCCCTTCATCTATCTTACATCTTCTGTTCCCGATTCCGGAATCATTGGACTTTTAAATTGTCTGAAACAAGAACCAGGAGGTCACAAACTACGCTCAATTTTCGTTCGTGATGGAAAATCGTTGTCTCTTGACTTTTCCAAACCTAGTCAAGAACTTAAGAAGATCTTGGAAGCAGATATGATTCAAAATGTTGTGGACAGTCAAGGAAAAGTCTGCAGCTACCGTCACTATCCATTGAAGGAAGAAGAGTCTTCGCAAACTGTGGATGTGGAACACGCCTACATAAACACTCTGATGCGAGGAGATCTTTCCAGTTTGAAATGGATTGAAGGCTCACTCAAACATTATAAAAAAGAAAGACATCCAAACACTGAGCTTTGCACTGTCAACTATGCCCCACTCAACTTTAGAGATATCATGCTCGCCACAGGAAAACTTCCTCCAGATGCACTCCCTGGAGATTTGGCTATGCAAGGTGAGGATATTTGACTTATTAAATTATTTTTAAATAATATTTTGATGGTTAAATAGATTTGATTACAAAATGCAAAATCCTCACTTCTTTTGAAATTCTAATGTATGTTTCCTTGTTTTTTTTCAGATTGCGTTTTGGGTCTTGAATTCGCCGGAAAGGACTCCAAGGGCAAACGCGTGATGGGTTTGATCGCAGCCAAGGGTCTCGCAACCTCCGTTCTAGCTGACCCTACTTTCATGTGGGAGGTTCCATCTAAATGGACTTTGGAAGCAGCCTCAACTGTCCCCGTTGTATATTCTACTGCGGTTAGTGTAGTTTTATAACAATTTCACCAATTTTTAATTTGTGGCTATAATTTTTTAATGGATTTTCATATGCATAGTATTACGCTCTAATTGTCCGAGGAAAATTGCTCCCTGGGGAGTCTGTGCTTATCCACTCCGGCTCAGGAGGCGTGGGTCAAGCTGCAATCGCCATCGCCCTCTCAATGAACTGCCGTGTATTCACCACAGTTGGCTCGGCCGACAAGAAGCAACTGCTCATGAAACGTTTCCCACAACTAAAAGAAGAAAACTTTGCCAATTCTAGGGACACAAGTTTCGAACAACACGTTCTCGAACATACTGGTGGAATGGGAGTCAATGTCGTCCTCAATTCCTTGGCTGAGGAAAAACTCCAAGCTTCCGTCCGCTGTCTATCCGTTCACGGAAGGTTCTTGGAAATTGGAAAATTCGATCTTTCCAACAATTCTCCTCTTGGAATGTCCGTGTTCTTAAAGAATGTCACTTTCCACGGAATTCTTTTGGATTCTCTTTTTGATCAGGATTCAGCCGATAAGCGAGAAGTTGTCCGATTGGTTTCTGAAGGAATCAAGTCGGGAGCCGTGACTCCATTGCCCTACTCTGTCTTCAACGAAGATCAAATTGAAGAGGCATTTAGATTCATGGCCACAGGAAAACACGTAGGAAAAGTCCTCCTTAAAATCAGGGACGAGAAGAATGATGCCAAAATGACCGTAAAGGCCATCCCTAGAACATATTTCGACCCGTCCAAGGTTTACATGATAATCGGAGGCTTGGGTGGTTTCGGGTTGGAACTCGCAAACTGGTTGATTGAGCGTGGGGCTTCAAAAATTGTGCTCGCTTCCCGTTCCGGAGTCACGACCGGATATCAAGATCTCTGTCTAAGAAGATGGAGGGGACAGGGTGTGACGATCGAAACACCAAAGGGAGACGTGACCTCTGTGGCAGGAGCGACGACTCTACTCAAATCAATTTCGAACTTGGGCCCAATCGGAGGCATCTTTAATCTTGCTATGGTTCTCAAAGACGGGTTTATGGAAAATCAAACTAAAGAAAACTTTGTGGCTGTGACAAAGCCAAAGATTGACTCCACTATTGCTTTGGACAAAGTATCCCGTCAGTTCTGTCCTCAATTGGAACACTTTGTAATCTTTTCCTCTGTGTCTTGCGGAAGAGGTAATGCGGGTCAAAGCAATTATGGATTGGCCAACTCTGCGATGGAAAGAATTTGCGAGATGAGACAGAAAGAAGGACTCCCAGCACTTGCAATCCAGTGGGGAGCTATTGGTAAGAAAGAAAATTCATTCATCTCAATCTGCCCCCAATGAACTTACATTGTAACTTACAATTTGTAAGTCTTACATTAACTTACTTACTTGCTCATTTCAGGTGACGTTGGAGTGGTCCAAGATCACATGGGGGGCAATGAAACTGTCGTGGGTGGAACTCTGCCCCAGAGAATTCTCTCCTGTCTCTCCGCCCTTGACAACTTCCTCCAACAAGTGCCACCCAAGCCCACAGTGGCGTCTATGGTCCTCGCCGATAAGGCAGGAGGGAAGAAGGATGGTTCCAAGGCTGTCTCTCTTGTCGAAGCCGTCGCTCACATTCTGGGAATGAAGGACGTGTCCAATGTCAACGCAAACGCAAATCTTGCCGAGCTTGGAATGGACTCTTTGATGGGAGTCGAAGTCAAGCAGACGTTGGAACGAGATCACGATCTCGTGTTCTCCATGCAAGAAATTCGTACTCTGACTTTGGGCAAACTTAAAGAAATTGACGAAGGCTCCTCTGAAATCGAAGGGAAAAAAGCTCTCTCTAGAAGAAGCAGTGTCCGAAGCGTTGACGAAAATATCGAAATGGCAGATTTCAAAGATTCCGAGCAAATCTCACTTTATCTCAAGGAACTCATGCCCAAGGAGTGCATTGTCAAATTAAATAAGAATGCAAAACGATCAACAGAAAATGTCTTTGTGGTCCATCCTATTGAAGGGGTCACTTACGCCCTTGAGACTCTGGCGAAAAAAGTGGAAATGAATGTATTTGGGTTGCAGTGCGTCAAACAAGCGGATCTTGAATCTGTGAGCTCCCTTGCTCAATACTATATTAAGGTAAGACTAACATAGAATTTTCAAGAAAAGTAAGATTTTTGTAAAAAAAAAATAGCTAAAACTGGCATTTTATTTTTACATAGGAAATCCAAAAAGTTCAACCTTCTGGACCATACAATATTGCTGGGTACTCTTTCGGATGTACAATTGCCCTTGAAATGGCTCTTCAACTGGAAAAAGTTGACAAGAAATTAATGAAAAATCTCATTTTCTTGGATGGGTCCCATAAGTATGTCAGCGTGCAAACTGCAAAATACAAAGACTCTAAAGCCGTGACTGTTCTTGGAGCGGACAGCGAGGCGGACGCCATGTGCACATTCCTAATGCAATTCGTTTCCTTCGAATATATTCGAGTAAGTTCTTCTCAATATCTAATATGTCAATCTCCACCCACAAGAGCAGAGGGTGTGGTTGAATACTTTGGAGCAAATTGAGATTACATTTGTAGTTGTATATAATAATATAGTCGCTGTTTGATTGAAAACTTTATTTTTCCGCAGGTTAAACAAGAGCTCGTTTCTCTGCCGTCCCTTGAAGACCGAATTGGGCGAACTGCGGAACTTGCCCAAAAGGCAATGCCTGAGCTGGACAACCAAGAATTGAAAGAAGCCGTGGAATCTTTTTACAAGAAACTTATAATTGCGGATAAATACGCACCTCAATCAAAATTCAACGGAAAGGCTATTCTCATCAAGGCCCATAAAAATATGTTTTCCGAAATCCTCGGAGAAGACTACAGCCTCTCACAGGTAACGAATAATAAAAAATATTTATTTAAAAAAACATGAATCTAAGACTTGTTCTATTTTCCCAGGTTTGTTCCAAGCCTGTTGAAATTCACGGAGTGGAAGGAACTCACAGATCTTTCATTGCCGAGCCTTCAGTTAATCAAGTTGCATCATTAATTAACAAACTCTAATATGTCTCAAAAGTGATCTGCCTGCCGATAATCGCTAAATCGTTAAAATCTACATATATTTTATTAAGAGAAAATTTTGAATGCCAATTTTAGTTTTAGTTTTAGTTTTTTTTAGGTTAAAAGTTAATTATTTAATTGTAAGTACAAAAGTCTGCTGCTGCTTTAATAAATTGAAAAATAGAAAACAATATAATGTTGGTTTCTTTTTCTTTATCCAAAGAATACTCGAGTTCTTCGAACGTGAACTCTTCGTCCAAATCCAGGTCGACCAAATTGACCAAACCCTCGCCTGCCCCCATAAAATTGCCCATCGACGACTCCGAGTCCAAAAATGGCAACGATAACCATGATTATACACTGCTCAAAAATTAAATATTTTAAATTCTGCACATGTTTTGAGCTATGATTAAACTTACCAAGAAATTAAACAACTTCATGATAATATTTTGGTCTGCAGTTAGAGCTAACTGAAAATGAATGCGGAAATGTTTGAGCCATAATTCAAGACAAAGGCTGCTTATATATGCAGAGATCAACAATATAAAAAATGAAAATGGCAGATTTCATCTGAAGATTACAAATCAATTAGTTTTTTTCTGTCAATCTAAACTTTAACATTTATTAACTTTGTCATTCTAAAATTAACTATCGTCAAATTCCACAGCACAAAGCCCCAAATCAGTGAGAAAAAATCCTTCTGGACATCTTGAATTTGGGATACCAACATTTGGGCTTGGTCCTGCCGACTCTATTCTATTTGTTTTTGACGAGATTCTTGGCGAATAATGACATGCGGGGTAGAGCTTTTTACGAAAAAATCGAATGGTTCCGTTTTGAGGACAACGCTGTCCTAAAATACCACAAGAACCATCCAATAATGGGACCCATTCAACTGACGAAGATTTATTCACTTCTTGGGGAATTTGATTTAGACAGTGATTTGGGACGCAATCTATCCCGTAGTGAGAAGCGTTGACTATGACCCAATGTCCCTCGGGGCAAAATCCCTGCAATTATTTTTTGTTATTTTATAAGTCCATGAATGACTTTATTCAGTTTATTCTGAATTATACCTGCGTAAAAATGTAATAGCATTTTCCTGTAGTGCTGTGAAACAGTGATGCTCGCTCACTATGGACATTGTCACAGACACAGCGCCCAATGCCGGGGTCATCTTGAAGGGGGACAAGTATCATCCCTTGTACACAAGGGCCTCGTGAATAGCTTTGAAAGCATCGACCGTTTTCGTAAAAAAGATCCCCTCTTCCTGGACAAGGTCTTCGCCTACAATTTATCAAATTCACCCTAAAATTAAATATAACTGACCCCCCAAAAAATAAATAAATATATGCAAAAAATTACTTGATGGTTGTAAATCTTCCCATAAATACAGAGGTGACAATAAGAAGCCCTAAAATAACAACCCCTAAAGTTACAATTGTTCGCTTTCTTCGATCTGAGATCATGCTTGATAACTGGGAAAATGTTAATACCCTTAAATTAAAGGGATACGATAAATTTGGGGTTTGAAGTTGCAACGTTTTTAGAGTGGAATTAGTATAAGTCAGCATGGTTCTGAATTGAACCTCTTTCAAGTAAATTGAATGAATCGCAGTTTATTTAAGTTTTCAATTTGCAAAACGAATGAGGAAATGGATTAGAATAATATTTAACTCAAAACTCACCACTTTAAGATAGTCAAAACATTTTGAAGCATGTATGCAAAGCACAAATATTCAGAAATCCGAGACCCGAAAAATTTAATGACGCAGTGTCGAGCAAAATTTATTAGCTTGCATGAGCTTGTATAATATTTACCTTTGTTGATATTGTAAACAATTTGATGACTATGAATGACCATTGTTTAATTGTTCTTATTGGTCAGTATTTAGCACAGATTTTTTAAGTTGTTGGAAATAGGCAGCCTTTGGAGGCTCCTTCCATAATTATTATGATGCTCAACTTTCTGCTCTTGGCTCTGTTTTTGTCACGTACCCAAGCCCTGTTTGACGAAGACCACGCCGAAGACCCTGACTCTGAAGCCTTTGAAAAGTACACGAACGAATTCGACCGAGACGAACATATAATTACACACTCTATTAAAAAACTCATGGTTCGACCTGACGATGAAAAGTATCCTTATGTCATCAAAGTCCCTACATCGACAAATGACGAGGTGGATAAGGACAAGAACGAAATAATGATCAAGTATGTGACACCAAAAATATTTCCTAAAAAACCAGACACTGAACACGGAGAGTTGGGACCCAACGCTACTGAAATTTTGATTAAGACACTGTATCTTGACTTGAGCAAAGACATCTTAGTGGTTCCAATGGGGGAAAGGGGTCTGGGATATCCCTCAAAGGGACAGTATGTGGTACTAAGAAAAAGTGGGGACAAAACAAAACATTATCTCAATCTGGCTTATATAAGGTATTTTCACTTTCAACGGTTAAATGGGTTGAGCAATTTTTTTTGACTAATTCTCATAATTTGCAGAAAGCAGATGAGTTCTTATGCCGTAGAATGGTCTCTTCTAGACACGAGTCTTTTTAACCGGAACAGAATTGAGCAAGAATATTGTCGCCATATCGAATGCGAACTTTACCATCACCTTCTTGGGATCTGCGGTATTGTCTCTCACGAATGCAAGGGACTTCAAGGTTCCCCCGAAGTCGTCAACAAATGGACATGGATCACAAATTTAGAACCGGGAGCAGAACTTGAAGATCCTTTGACCCTAACTCTTAGCCTTACGCCAGATCAGGCTGATAAATTGTCCCCAAAAGAAGGAAAATCGGGCAAAAAACGGGGTAAAAAACACAAATCATCTGACAATGAAGAAGAAGAAAGCCGAAGAAAAAGACGAGAAGTTCAATCTGACCCCGAAGAAAAGAACCATATTCCAAACTCTCTTGATCTCCTCCTCCTTAAAAGAGACGACAAGGAAGCTGCTGCCGGAGGTGAAGGGGCCGAAGAAGCACATTTTGCAAATTCGTTGCAAAAACGAGGAGTGAATGCTGGTCTTCTGGATTGCGTTGGTTGCGAGAAGCTTGGCGAATTTTTCGATGACTACGAAGAAGATCCCGCATTCTCTCGCCTTGTGGGCGAACAGGCTGGGAGATTCAAGGCGGAAATTTCCAACGACAGGAACATTGGGGGACAAAATGAAGAGGTCCTCCAAGACCGAGGAGAGTTGCCGTATCTCGGCTACGGCCACTGTAATCTTACAGAATTGGACGAGCATATGCCAAACAACACAAAGGAAATCGAAGAGCTGGGAAAATTTTATTTGGCAAGCTTGAGACTGAATTGTGATCAAAATTCAGAGAATAAGGTCCGAGCAATGTTTACTTCTAAATGGAAATTACTTCAGATTCATGAGGATTTTTCAGTCGGATTGGCACATACGAGTCCAATACTGTAAGAGATGGAGATTTGTTTTAAAAATTCTTCTCTGAATTAATCTGAATAAAATGGTAATTTATTTTAGGAAATATATGCTCCTCAATAAAGAGGAATGGAGATCCCTGTTGTCTGCAACGATCACGGCTCGTTACATTCGGCTCTATCGCGAAGAGAATCTAAAGTTTAGGACGAATGTCACCGTCGTTCCCCCCATGGACAAAAAAGTTTCCAAAAATATCAACTTCTTTTCCAAATTGCTACTTGCGGTGATGTAAGTGTATGGCTACAAATATTAATAACGATTATACAATAAGGTATAAACAATACTTTGCAGGGACTCTTTTGCGCATAAGCTGAGCCAACATTTCATCCGAGGACATCGATCAATTTTGCGGATTCTAAGGGATAAATTCAACACTGTCCTCATGTCCGTAGTTGGGGATGAGGTAAGTTGAAAATTTATTCTTTTACTGAATTTACAATAAAATAAAATAAAATAGGAAGCTCCCCACAAGGAAACACTCATCAATGATTTGTACAGGTAACTTTTGGAAAATATAAATTGAGCCTGTTAATATCAATTATTAGACCTGTCTGAAAAATGCAATTCTTAGAATTATGGCACTAAAAGAATTTGTCCTCTACGGCTTGGGCCCCATGAAAAAGTCGGGGACAACTGCAGAACCTGCATTCCGAAGCTTTGTTTCAGACAACGAAAAAAGGATTAAGAGACTCATTGCTAGTTATGGAATTCTTTAACCTTTTTAATACGATAAAAGCTTTAACAGATGCAAAATTAAATCAACAAGTTTTTAAATAAATGCCTCTACTTTAAATGGACTTTTACATATTTAAGTAATACTACTGGCATTATATTATACCATAACTAGAACTAATCACTATCGGATGAATGTCCAAGTTGATTGTAATAGTCAATATAAGAGATCAATTCTTCTTTCTCTTCCTCAGAGAAAATTCCAGGTCCGTCATTTTTTCGAATGTCGAGAATTTCGAGATTTGGCAACGTCCTTTTTAAATAATTTACGGCTACTGGAGAGATCTAGAAATCAAAAATAGCATTTTGTTTTTAATACTTTTTAAACCACAATTTTAAAAATAATTTTACGCACCTGACTTCGCCCAATTTTCAACAACCTCAAATCCGGTAAATAAGCTAACGCAAAATAAATGCAGAGATCGGAAAGCAAAATTTTCCCAGAAGCTTTTTCAGAATCCTTGGGCGTTTCTTCGATTATCAAGCGTTGTAAAGCTGTAAAACAAAGCAGTTTTTGTGATTCTGAAAATGAGATTTTATGGTTTAAAGCCTACCTTTGAAATTAGCAATTCCCATAACTTCAGGGGGTGGACACATGCCCTCAATTTTTTTATGAATGTCACCGTTAGTTTTTTTGAATTGTTTCTTCGTGTCGAAATACCTGTTTTTTTTAAATAAATAAAATAATAATAAATGACAAACAGTCAAATTTAAAAAATATATACATATTATTAAATTATTTTGCGAACCATTGTTTCGGAAATCCACACAAGCTGATATCCCTGTGTGTTGGACTCTTTAGAAAGAAGAAATTGAGATCTTTAATAGTTGTCGGCCAAATGTTCCAAATCTTTTGGAGGAATTCAGGCCTTGGAAATTCTAACATGAGTTTCTCGACGTTTGGAAAAATTTTCCCAAGGAATACTGCACATTCAGGATCGGACACAAGAACCCCGACTGATCAAAAAATAAACTCTAATAAGTAAAAATAAACATGTTATAAGCCTGTTAAAAAATAAACCTTTTAGGGATCTGAGGGAGGTACAAGGTGAAGCTTTCTCGTCATATGAAAAGTACTCCTTCCAATCTAATTGTCGATAAGAGGAAGAGACCGAGAGGATTTGAAGAGCCGGTAAATCTGAAGCAAATTTCAACCCCTCCAAAACAATCAAAGAGTCGTCAATATGAAACAGGCCAAGATTTTTTAAATTTGGCATTTTTGGTAACTTTAGCAAGATTTTTCCATTATTTTCCGGAGATCCAAAGGCGAGCACACTCAAATTGTTGGCAAACTTTTTTAGCAAGGATTCCAACTTTTTTGTGTTGATTTCTTTGGATAAAATATTCATTTTAAATTCTTTCAGATTGATTGATGAGGAAATCAAAGATTGCAAAATTTCTGGGGTCAAATTCTCCAGGCGTAGTTTTTGGAGATTGTCCAATCTCTCTAAGGTTTGTAACGCGTTGAAAATCGGCTCAGTCTGGTTTGCATTGTTAATGGAAATGTCGACAAGACTTGGAAATAGCTGAAGAAACAAGGTCCACAAACCCTCATCAAACATGTCATTTTGGGCAGGTAACGTGAGTTTTCGCATTGCACAAGCTACCCAGGGTTCGGAATGTTCGAATGTTTTCTCTTTCAAAGTTTTCATTACTCTACTGTCAGCAGGAGTTATCATGGTGGAGGGTATTTCATCAAAGTCAATTTCCTCCAGGGATGAGGATAACTGATGGAGTAAATTGAGAAAATTGAACGGGGCTTGGTATTGATCGTCGAATCTGAGAATACATGGGGTCCGTCTATTTAAACAAAATATGAGTTTATTAACAGTATTATCCAAAATTATTTGCGGCGTATTATTGTATTTAGCCATCCATACCCACTATATGTCATGTCCAGCCTTAAGCATTTGACATTGTCCTTTATCAGCTTCAACAATGGGCCTATCACCCTTTCGCCCAACGACAGACAAACGAGTCGGTAACAAGTGTAGGGAATTGCTACGCATTGGGTCATTGTTGCAACATAGCGTTGGATATTGTCACAGGAAAGTTGGATAAAAAAATCTCGTCGATTTCGTATAATTTTTGTAGCGAGTGAATTCCAATATTTGCACACGGGGCGAACTTTTGCTAAATCTGGCGTCGGAATACAGTCCAGTATTTTGTTGATAATCTGTCAAAAAAATTTACTGAATGTAATATGTGTCAGTGTTTTTAAAAAGGGACCTTGTGAGATTTCCATTTCCCAGTTAAGTTTTAACATTGCGAGCTATGCCGATTGGCCAGTGGGGGTTCGTTCAGAAACTTCGACGCTCGAGAAAATAATACAAACAGTGTAAAGCTGCTTCATAAGTATCTCGATGTGTGAGCGAACCCCCACTGGCCAATCGGCATA
>JAQIXN010001180.1:0-21626 GCA_034698145.1 Proisotoma minuta | reverse complement strand
CAACCGAGCTATGAGCCAAGCTATCAGCCGAGCTATCAACCATCTTATCAGCCGAGCTATGAGCCTTCTTACACTCCAACTTATTACACTCCCGAACCTTATTATCCTGAATGCTGGGTCGTAGGATGGTATGCAAGCCCGCAGAGTCAAGTCAATTATGTAAGGATTTCTCTAAAAAAAATCTTAATTGTTTTTGCTAACTTTTCAACTTTTTTCTCGTTTTTTTTTAGCAAGTTCCTGTTCAATCTTACAATAGTTACAATTCCTATACTCCATCCTATGGATATCCATCATACACTCCGGCTTACGATCCCTCCAAAGTTGAGAAGAGAGCAAAGGTCCAGCAGGTCCAGTGCCCAAGCTACGGATACCAATCCCAAGCTCCAAAGGCGTCTTATGGTTATTCAAGTTACAAGGAGGAGGAAGTGTGCTTTGTGGGTGTGGAAGGATACGACGCCTGTGTCGCAGATAAGGGGGCCGCCGTCTTCTGTCTTGTCCCAGAAAAATACAACGAGCCTAGCTACAGCTACTCACAAGCCTATAATAGTTACACTCCAAATAACTACTATGAAAAGAATTATGCCATCAAAGTCGGGTAAGCTTTTTAAAAAATTAAATAAATTTACAACAAAGTTGTAAAATTCCGATTTTTTTTTGCTACTTTCAGACCTGCACAGGCTCAAGAAAAGACTCAACGTGCCGTGCTTTACGCCATTGTCCAAAAGATAGCAACTTGTTCAGCACCAAAATACCAACCAGCGTCCTACTCTTATGGCTACCAACAAAAGCCTGAATACCAGTCCAACCCCATCACCGCGACAAAGGTCAGCTATGAAGTCGTGGACGCCATTGAAAGTGCCTTCTTGGAACATGGCTATGCCTCCTGCCCTGCGCCGACGACCTACTACTCTCCTGCTCCAGCTTACCAACCAAGCTATCAGCCAAGCTATCAACCTTCTTACCAACCAAGCTACCAGCCAGCTTATCAAGCTTTAGCTTACGAGCCTTCTTATCAGCCCTCTTATGAGCCTAGCTATCAGCCTGCTTATCAAGCTCCAAGCTACCAGCCAACTTACGAGCCAAGCTATCCAGCCCCAGCTTATCAGCCAAGCTACCAACCAGCTTATCAAGCTCCAAGCTACGAGCCCTCTTACCAACCAGCTTATCAACCAAGCTACCAACCAGCCCCAGCTTATCAACCAAGCTATCAAGCTCCAGCTTACCAACCAGCTCCTTACACTGGATAATCTAAGCATGGTTTAGTTTGAAGGTTTTATCGTTTGTGCCATTCAACTCGAGCTTTAATCTTTAGATTTAGATGTGACTCTAATATTTATTCTTGTTGCTTCTAAAGTATTTAAAATTCTGTTAAAAATTGGAAAATGAAATCTATAAAGATTATTGGTTCTTGTTTGAATAAAATTTAGTTTTCTCTTACATTTTTGTGGCTTGTTTTTTGCATATTTTATTTCACTTTAGGGAAATTTTCATTAAAAAAAAACAGGATAAATTAAGAAAACATGTAACTAAATGACAAATCTAAGTTCCGTTTCAAGAACGGGCATCGTCTTCCTCGTCTTCTTCGTCATCCTCAATCCCTTTGATTCGAAGATATTCTTTATCCATTGCTCGATCCACTTTACATTGTCCCGGATTTAGAAGCCCAACTCTTTTATCTTCGAAATATTTTATTAGAAGTTGTGGAATTTTTTCAGTGCATGCCTCAAGGGGGATGCAATCCGCATTGTCCATATCTTTCCATTTAACAATTGCGAAACCTGGCGCAGGCTTGAGTTTCATATCAACTTCGTCTGTGTTTGGCTTTTCACCTTTGTCGTAGAAAACGCCAATTACTTTATCTGCTCGGAGTCCACGGTCGAATCCCCGTTTTTGCTTTTCCTTTTTATTAGAGACAGGAAATTAAAATTGGGTCACATTCTGTAAAGAAATTTTATAATTTTGACATACTTTCCAGGATTTTTCGAATTCCAGGACGAGTTCCTCGCAATCCAAATTTTCGGTGGGCTCCCATGTGTCAAACTCTCTGAAATTGGGATAAAAGAATTAAAAGTAGACACAAATTGGCGAAATTAGAAATTAGAGAGAGAATGAAAACTTACGGCCCATATCCCTGCCACTTTAGATAATATTGAACTTTCCCGTCGACGACTCGTTTATCCATTATTTTTTCCACAATGTAAATTTCTTCCCCATCCTCGTCGACTGGGGGGCTATTTGCGGGCTCAGAGGGCTGGAGGGAACCACAATGAGCCCGAGATGACTCCGTCGTGGACGTCGAGTCCACAAGGTCGTCGTGGGAGATGTCAGAGTCACCAATTGATTCAGACTTCGACTTGTTGCGGTTTTTCTTCCTCCGTGGCATAGTATTGAATATGGGTGTGGTTTTCGGATAAACTAAAGTTTCTTAAATAGATTTTTCCTAAAGCTTTTAATTAATTCTACAAAATTCTGCTCACCAAGAACAAACAGACAAGAAATTGGAAGCAATTTGAATGAAACTTCCCGCTCAGCGTCTAATTTGGCGTTTACAAAAACGTTTTCGCCCTTGACTTTGACTACCCTTGGGGGACCTTGACTTTTCGCATGACGTCTTTTAATGACGCAAATTACAAATTCGGGGCTGATCGAAACTAGTAATTTTACGTGGGGTTTACTAAATTGCCAAGGTCAAGTGCTCCACCAGGTAATTCCTAAAATAGCAATTAACTAATAGTCCTTGAACCTAAAACGTTTTTCTACAGGGTATATAAAGGGCCGCAGTCGGTCCACTCAGAATCATTCGGATTCCAACAATGGCAGCCTCAACTTCAACAATCAACTCTGCAGAACTCGCAAGATGCGAAGACACGTTGGCAAAGAATTGGTGGTCCCCCGGAATGATGGAGAACATGCGTCCGTTGAACGACCAAGTAAGAGTTCCCTTCATTGTCGAAAACATCGACACGAAGTCTGGCGCAAAACAGCGGGTACTGGACCTTGGGTAATTACAATCGGTTATTAACCGGTTAGAAAAATGGTTTAATAAGTATCTCTTTCTGAAACAGTTGTGGGGGTGGGGTGTTAACCGAAGCTCTTGCCACAGTTTTGATGGCCATGGGACTGACCAAGGACACACTGAGCATCACTGGAATTGACCCTGGGAAAGAAGCCATTGAGGTGGCTAAAGGACATCTGCCCCCAGAATTTAAAGAGATTGTCTCATATCATTGTGAGACTATCGAGGACTTTGTTGGGAAAAAAGAAAACGCCCAGAGTTTCGACACTGTCGTAATGGCAGAGGTTATCGAACATGTGGACAACCCCAAATTGTTTTTAAAGAATGCTGTGGCTGCTACAAAGGTAGATTATGACAAAAAGATATGAATGTTTTTGCTAATCTTCCTCATAAAAATTTCAGCCTGGTGGAACAATTGTTGTAACCACTCCTGCCAAAACACTTTTGCTGAGAGTCATGTTGTTTTACTATAACATTTATACCCGTCTGGGATTTGGCCACAGTCACGGTCACTCGCATGGAAGCGGACAATCCAACGAAGGTGGACACGGACATTCACATGATCAAGGACACGGACATTCACATGATCAAGGACACGAACATTCACATGATCAAGTTAAAGGACATGGTCACAGCCACTCTCACGCTGGAGCTCCTCCCTTTGACATGTTTATAAGCGTTGATGAAGCAAAGGAAATGTTTAAAGAAAGTAAGTATTTTCAAATAAGGTTTTTGATCTTGTTTTCGATTAATTCTATTATTTATTTTAGATAATTGCACTGTGATAGACGTGAAAGGATATGCAAGGAATCCAATCACTGGAAATTGGTGGACGGGATCTCTCTTTAGTTACTTCCGATACGCAGTAATTGCAGTCAAAAACAAGGAATAATAAAATACCAAAATGATACTTGATTTATCTGTCGATTTTTCTTATGATTTATTCTTTATAAATAATTAATTATATGCATATAAAGCTACCGGTCTATACATTTAAATTATTTAAATAAAAATAATTCTATTAATCCCAATTTGTGTCCAAACCCATTTCATCATTTTATCAAAGTAAAGGCACACCCCTATTGCATACCTGAAAAAGTTTCCATGATCATGAGGTCACGATAAGCGTTGGAAAAATTTTAAAATCTTGAATTTTCCAAACAAAACTAAACTAAAACCCACATCTACAAAATCTACAATTCGGATCCAAAAACAAACTCAAAATTCCCAATGTCTAATGTCAAGCATATTCGCTCAGATGATGAATTTCGAAGTCAACTTTCTGCTTCTCAAAACGACCTTGTGGTCATTGACTTTTATACAACATGGTGTGGGCCGTGTCGTCATATGGAAGGCGTAGTCGCCTCACTCGCCCTCAAATACCCATCCGCCCTTTTCCTCAAAGTTGACGCTGATCTTTGCTTCGAGTCGGCAATGAGTCACGACGTCAAAGGCGTCCCTCTTTTTGTTATCTATCGGAATTTGGAAATTGTGGATTTTGTACAGGTTCATAAAATTCATAAAATTCTGCATTTTCCATAAAATTTCAGATGTTTAATAACATAGTTTGCTAACGTTTAATTTCAGGGGGCTCAAGCCGCAGAACTTGACAGGAAAATCGGCGCTGCGGAATTAGAGCATAGACGTTGGAAACAATCTCAGCAAAATCTAAATCGCCGTTCTATGATCCCACGTCAAGATTCCCTTGTAGATCCTACACCCCCTCTGCCCCCACTGCGAAATTATCCCGAAGTCGGTTCAATTGTCGAGCTTTTATCCTCTGGAAAATTCCTGGAAAAGTCACGAGTTCTAAACGATCTCGAGCCCTCGTCAATGGAAGGTTTTCTCTCCGGAAAGAAAATGTGCTCTGGCCGTGGAACTGGGAAACTTTGCATGTATTTCTCATTCAAAGAGAAACTGATGTTGCATTCGTTTTCTATCAAAGCCAAAGCCGAAAGCGGGCCGAAAGTACTTCGATTTTTTGCAAATCATCCAAAATTGTTAGATTTTGGGGTCGCGGTTCAACTTGCGCCAAGTCAAGAAGTTACCCTTTGTCCCGAGGATTTGAGTGGGGAGCGACGGATTGAGCTTAGATCTGGAGCATTCAACTACGTGACAAGTCTCCAGATTTTCGTCACTGACGGACTAGCTCCTGCTTGGAGGACGCAGGGCTACTATCCCGTGGTCATTGATAAAATGCTTCTGTTTGGTGCTCCAATAATTTCCTTTGGGGAGGAGGCAGAAGAAGTTGAAAAGGTAACCGCTACCAATTACAGCACCTCTACATTTGTTGAAGATTCTGGAGCCTCTACTCCATTGGAACCTGTCGAATTTCCCCCAGAGGAAATGACCCCACCTCCAGATTTCGAAACGTCACTAAACTCACTGGCGACTACGGAAGGTTTTACACCATTGAGCACAACAGGAAGTTATCCCAATCAAGGGGAAGATCAAGGCTCAAATATCAAAAAAGTTTCCAATTCCCAAAATCAACGATATGTGGAAGCCCTTTTTTCTGACGACATTCGACAGTTGATTGAGGAGCAGGAGAAAATTCATCTGGCACTTAAGGAAGAGGAGAGGTCACGGCCTCAGGGGAAGAGGTCAAGGCCAAGTAACAACAACGTCAAGTCTAAACGTTCGAGTTCCAATTCCAATGCTCCAAGTTCCAGAGCTTCCTCTTCCAGTAAAGGAAAAAGCCACAAATCTAAATCTTCCGTGAAAAAATGAATTGAGCAACATAAATTATTTGTAATGAAAACATGAAATGTGAAATATAATGCTATTTCTTTTAATTAGCTGCATCTTTCTTTCTTGCGCCAAATGCCACCAATTTTTATCTTCATTTTTCCCAATAAAAAGGTGAGATCTTGTCGAATAACTTTTACTAATTTCGGAGCGTCCAGCCACACCCTCAAGTGAGGGAGGAGTAATTTAATTTCTGGGGTGACTTGAAACAAATGTTTTCAGTCTAGATGCTTTTGATGTTTTTTTCCTTTTTTTAATCAAGTAAATCGTTTTCAATTTGCCACTGATCCCGTGACCTGTCGTCACCTCAAGTCGTTTGGTTTTAAACTCGTCATTTTATAGTGTAAAGGGAATTAATATGAATTCTAATTCTGCCCCCGAGTGCATACATCAAAAGGGAAATACATACAGACTCATCCAAAAGCAAAAGCCGAAATAAGTATCTCATTCTCAACTTGTCTCAAGTCTAAACTGGGAAATAAATACATTGAGGCAAGTTGAGATTTTGAGCGTTCAAAAAATTGAGAAAACTTTCTTAACTTGTCTGAGAAATGTTACCAGCGTATAACTTAAACAAAATTAATTAACAATTCAAGTAAAATATATATTTTAGAAGAGTTCCACTATTTAGTGTTTACATACAGATATTTTTTTATTTGTATATTGATGCTGATGATTGAAATATACGCGAGCAGATACATGAAAATGTTATACATAATAACCCTTTACAGATACAAACTTACTTATTTTACGTCTACACAATTTGATAAATAAATCCAAGTTATTATGACATCCAAAAACCCGTCTCACTTTTCCCTCTCGTCTTTGTTGGATCCAACTCGTTGTTCTGCTGAAGGACCACACCCCCACATCCGCCAGCCGACAGCCAAATGACAATTTATTGGCTTGAGACTTGTGGGTGGGAGTGGATTTGATGCATTAGTCCTAATTAAGCCTCATCAGGTGCAATTTGCTAATTATAATAACATGTTCACTGCCCAAAGAGATAATGATAGCCTTCGTCAAACAAACCACAACAATTATCATCAAGAGCTAACAAACACAGCAGCTTTGCCTTTTATTAATTCTTTCAACAAGAATTTCCTTGATTGTTGATTACATATGATTGCTCTCATTTTTTTCCAAAAGAAAAACTGCTCACAGAAAATAGTTTTCTTTTTAGGAAAATTCGACAAAAATGGAATTTGGTTCGTGAGCATAATTTGCAAATTGATGAGACGTTTCTCCGCCTCCCATTTAATATTTAAAACTTTTGTCTAAAAACGTGGACAATAATTTCCAAGTTTTCGTGTCCATTTGTTAAAAGGGGGACGGACTCTATTAGATTTGAGTCCAAATCCAATTACATTTTATAACTTTAGCTACGTAGTAAAAAAAAGTTTTATTTATGCAAGAGTTCCGTGAGAAAAATGGAAATATCGCCACTTTTCAGTTCAAATATTTTGTGTAGATATAGAAAAGAATTCATTGATGTGGAATTGTGCACGTATATATTTGAGAGCTAATCCGATAATTACCCTTTGCGTCGCGTGTCATCGTCCGACACGCGACATCTCATTTAAATGAATGACAACAAATTGTAGGGCTGGGTTTACTCTTTCGAGATGGATTTACATTTCTGGGAAATTTTCAAGCTTAAAATGCCACACCCACATTTTTTTTGTCAAACTTTTGTATATTGTAACCCTTTTAGCCGACAGACAGGACAAATCAATAATTTACAAATACGTTAGAGTCTCTTGTTTGTCGGCGACCATTCTTTGAAAAGTGGGTGTGGGGGTGGTAAATAAATACAAGCTACCTGCTGACTAATAATCACTTTCCATTTCTTGAAATAAGGAAAACTTAATTAACTCTGAGAATTTTTCATGTGCTTCCCATTTCTTTTGAAGGTTTGTATGCTTTCGAGAGAAATATCCGAATTTTAGAAACTTTTGCCCGGATCGGGGACAAATTCTTTCCTTCCTGGAAAAGATGAGGGTTCGCTCGGAATACAAATTAGACCAATAAACTTTCAAAGCAAATAGGAAAGGAGAAAAATCCACATTTTATTTTATGAATGTAAATAAGGGATGAGGAAGAAAAGTTTTAATTTGGTTACATAACGAATTCGTATATTTTTAAAAGTTAGTTCTCATAAGCCACGTAGCCTTCCAATGGATTCCCTGCCTAATGAATTACATTCAATATTTAGATTTTTTATAGAATAAGGAATAATTCATAGTTACATCAACTTCTCTTGCAAATAGCTGCTGTCCTGGGATTTGTAGCATTTTGAAACGGGATTCGATATCTGTAAAATAAACGCATGCAGATTTTTATCTCTTGACTTACTTTTAGTTTGTTTTGTTACCTTGATCAATTGTAATTGGGAGCCCAAAATTCGCAGCAATGAGGGCTAATAATGTGAGCAAGAAACTAATTAAGACAACACTTGGTCTCGTCATTCTGGAAATTATTAATAATGAAACATTCCTCGAGCTGTATTTATTATTTATATGACTATCTTATCTTAATGGCAATTCCACAGAGCTGTATAAAGAAAATCCCAATTCCGAATATTATTAGTTTGTTGTTTTCAAGATTCTGTATTTTTCTGATAATTCTGGATTTACTCATTAGAGTGTTATCTTTCATATAATTACATAATAAGTAGATAGCAAGCAATAGGTCAAAGATTTGAGTTCATCAAACACAATAATTTCGAAATTGTTTTGAGACACCTTTTCAAACTTTTTAACTTTATTATGCAATCCCTCTTTCTGTCTGTCTAGGATTGTGAATAAATATTTACATGTTACAAATGATCCATGGCTGGATTACAATCATTTGCAACTCTATTCCATTTCTATCTTTTGAAGGCTCGAATCTTTTTGATTTTGTTTAATTGTTGGCTCTCCTTGATTGGGCTTGTGCTTAAGGGCATATGGATTATATCACCTAAAACACAATTCCTTTGTTACCTTCCTCCCTTTCAAACCCCACAAAGATGGAATCAAAAGATAGAGAAGAAAAACCACAAAATATTTGATAACATCCATTCACAATCCATAAATATCCATTAGCGTATAAAAAATCAAATGTATGCCTTATCCAAGTTAGAGATTATTTGCAGTTTATTTTTTTTTTGCAAAATTTAGAATCCGTTACGATTTTTTTGGGGGAAATAATGTAAATATTTTGCAAGTCTCAACTTGCCTCAGCTTCAATGTTGATCAGATTGAGGCGAGTTGAGACACTGAAGCCTTTTCCCCAAAAACATTTCTTGGAAGAAAGTTGTTAATTACTTTGTCCTTTGTCCTTGTTATTTACTTTTACGTTTTATTGGATTTGGTCGTTTACTCACTTACGAAGGATACTTGGCAAATACAAATAGAGAAAAGTATCTTACTACCAAATAAATAAATTCTCCCCACGATCTTTTAGCTGCTCAGACAAATAAAATATCTGTAAATAAAATATGCCCTGGGGAGCTTAAGTTCTCTTTTGTGGGAGGACCAAAAGGAACAAGTTACGCCCAAAAATCACCACCAACAGCCAATGGTAAGGGAAACTGAAAATGAAACTGAAATCGTCCTCTCTTCAGCCCTTTCAACTTTTGCCTCAGTCGCAGACGAGACGAAGGACAGTTTGTTAAGCAAGTTGGAAATTTTTGGATACTTTGCATTTTACTTTTTGCATTTTGTTTTTGAGGAAGTTGAGGTGAAAGAAGAGTTTGAGACTGATTTAAACTATTTTAACAATGAAAACAGTTTGAGATTTTTACATACATAGTGACTTAAAAATTTTACAATTTCTGTTACATTTTGAGAGTGAACAAGTTTTTGCAATTAAAAGCTGGACTGATGATGAAGGTGAGAATTTATTGTTTTTTTTTTGGTTTTTGGCTTGAAACTGAAATTATGTGAAAATTCAAACCGCAAATGTAATTCTGGTTTCTAATAATTGACATATGTATTACGCAACTTTGTGAATTTGCTAGGTTTGATTTCGATTCATTTGATTCCGCAGGACTTTGAAACAACACGTTCAAAGTTTGACTCAACTCCTACAAAATTCTAAACTGACCCTTGGCAAAGGGTCATTATATGTTTCTTTTGACCATTGACCATCTATTTAAATTTAAAGGGCACACGTTTCCTTTTCTTGTCTTGTCTTGTGCTGAGTTTGTCCATCTGTCCACGTTTTCTTTGTTAACAGTTTCAATTTCAAGAAGTTTGAAGTTTTGGGTTGAAAGGTGAAATATATCGGCTTAGGGAACAAAGGAAAGTCAATAATCGACTTACTCAAAATGATTTTACAAAAGCTTACCTTCGGCTAATCTTTACAAATTTATTGTCCTCAAACCCATTCAAATTTTGAATTCTTTGTAGTAACATTTACTGAACTTAAAGTGAATATTTGTGTACATTCTCTGCATTAAAATTGCAGTTTCAAATCGAAGTTCGATTATACTAAAACTTTCACCTATTTGCAAACTTTAAGGGTTTTGTATCGATCATAATAAATTAAAATATTTACAAAAGTTTCATAGGTTAAACATTATTTTATGTTTTACGAAATAATTAAGCCTTTGAAATAAAAATAAATTCAAAAGGCTGTGTGTCATATGTTGATAACTCCCATTTAAATTGTTAAATGTTTCCATAATTAATCACGAATTTCCGTCATTTTGGATTGAGCTTTGAACGATTTGAGGACTTGCTATTTATATTTACTCAATGTTTCCAATTGAATTTAAAGGGACATTTCATAGTTTAAGGGCTTACTACATATTTAAGTTATCCATTACAAATTCGGCATTGATTTTCGTTGGATGATAAAAGTGGTAGCGACCTCCGCAGTTTTTTCCAGGTGAGTTGCCAGCCACAATGGGATAAAGGGATCAAGGGCCCTCCACTTTATTAAAGGGTCCCTTTGGCAGAAGTTGTCCCACCTTCCCCTCAATTGCTTACAAATACAAATAGCCAAAAGTCAACCAAAAGATAGCCATCCGTTTTATTTCACAAACCAAAACCAAGGGCCCACCACTTCACAATGAAATAACATGGGTAATAATAATAGCAGTGTTAAAACTTAAATGTGGTCACTTTTATCCAATTGTGAATTTGTAAATATAAAAGAATCTGTAGATATTCCAGTACATTTGCATGCATAATTTTCCATATTGGCGTCAAACTATATACAGCATATTGTTAAATTACTTAAATTGTAATCTTGTTGCAAATTGATTTCAAAGAATCAGAATTGATAGCTTTAATTAAATTACCAAAAAATTGTATGAAAATTTAGCATTTTTCAAATGTTCATTGTGGCTTGCAACTTTTTCAGAATTTACATTTAAGGGGTAGCCAATTCTAAGGGATCATTGAGTGATTATCGATTGCCCTTCCAAAGCCCACCTTTTAACTCACACTCGAGTTAACAATAATAAAATGTAATCCCCATTTGATGGCACACTTTCCGTCTTTGTGGTGGATGAACTGAACAAATGGGCTTAAGCTTTAAATAAGAGCCCTCAAGGGTACATAAAATGAGTAAATTAAAAGGGAAAGGTCTTTGGACCCCCACGGCTTTTGCAACAGGCAAAACCTAAATCAACTCTTGACAGGACAAGGGACAGGACAATGAATGACAACATTGACAACATACACAGATTCGCATTTAACGTTCACAGTTTCACACGGGAAAAGTGGAAATAATAAATCGTTTTGACTTGTGCATTTTCTAATTCAGCTAACTGAAAATTTTTGATCCATTTACAATATCAATTTTGTCCATTTCTATTTTTCATCAATTTAATCTTAACAGTGAACAAGAATCTTAAATAAATAATTTGGGGCCAACTTTTGCAAAAGGCTTTAACCGACTTTTAACTTTACAAATCACGGATTGTAATTTTCACAATTTTCTAATAATTTCCAATTCCACTTTTCTCCCACAGAAGATCTCGAGTATCATTCATTAGATGCATTACTCGTAACCACAATTCGTGTTTAACTAACTGTGAAAAATCCGATCATTTTTATCTCTTCCAAATCAATCTCTGCAAGTTCTTTTTTTTTTTGTGGGACGATGAAGCAAATGATTTAATTTTTTGCGACATGTTATATTATATAAGCCCCCCGTTGCCTCTGTCCCCCGGCATCAATTGTCTTTCATCTCCAGTAAAGTAATCAAGCTCGTGTCCGCACTCCAACCGACAGACGGACGGACAGACAGACGGGCAGAAGCTGCTGTGAGCTCTGTCGTTTACACGCTTCCTTAGTAAATTTCTTAATAGATAGCACAGTTGGGGTTGAGTATAACAATCAGTATAAAATAGCGGTTGGTCTCTTTTATTCCGCTCCCCGTGATTAATTACACCTCTAAATATAAATTAATAACAGGCAACAGTAAATACAACAAATCGTGGATCATAATTTCATAGCCCACCAACAAATGAGGAAAAAAATGCTAAAAAATCTGCATTGTTGAAATTTATTGCATGCATCTGAAGCTTTCCGAGTTTGGCTTCCAACTCGCATCCAATGGTATTTTTTCATTTGACGCCAACGCCACGAGTTGTTGTCGACTGTCGATACCAGTGGCATATTGGGGTGACCCCCCGTGGCGTCCTTTTGAGAATACCGCACCAATAAAAAATCAATTAAAGCCTCCGATCCTAGCTATTAATTACTTTGTCATGAAAGTTTAAAGTTTTCTATTTTGGTTTTGATTACAGGTAGAGACAACGGCGATTTGCACAACGTGCCATGATAAAATATGCGACCGTTTCCTACTCCAGGTAACTTTAAATTTACGACTATGACATAAATGATTTTTGCTGATATTTGCAATTTTTTGGGAGAAAAGGTGAACGGGTTGCAGTATCACACGGATTGTTTGAGGTGCTCTGTTTGTGCGACGTGTCTTCAGTCAGAATCTTCATGCTTTTTCAGAGATGGACAAGTTTATTGCAGAAATGATTATTACAGGTAATTAATCAAGTAGTTTCACTAGAAAATATATTTATGGTTCAAACCTAAAATTCCGTCATGTCATGTCATAATTTAACTGTTTATACCACTTCCTGGAACTTTTTCTCATTTTTTGCAAAATCATAACTTATTCAAGTCAATTGACACTTTTACTGCAAGTGGTGGACACCTGTAGACCCTTTAACACAAGTAACTTTACCAAGATGAGTAAGATATCTCACTTTCTCAAGATCCGGATCATTCTCTATCTGTTATATAATCCTTTAACAACTTGAGCCTCATCTTCTCCAGCATGTTATGTCAGTTGTTGGGCCTTAAGTACCGTAGTTTATTACCGTGTTGACCTCTGGGTCGGTTGTCCTGTCAAACTCAAGCCGACTCTTTAAATAAAATCGCATCTACAAGTCTACAGCTTAAAGTTGGTTGACAATTTCATTGATATTCAGATTCTCAAAGGAATTCCAACTTGTGCATAAAATCATATCCACACCTCAAAAATCCAACTTCACGCTCACCATCTAAATACTTATATAAAAAGATACGGGGTGAAGGAAATCCTTATCTCTAGCAAAAAAACTTTTGATCAAAGTGAAGAGAGGAAATCAGTGGCTATTGTGAGTAAAAAATTATATTCACTTCATCAAACCCCGGGGGGTGGAGGCTTCTTGTAAATTACACATGTAACTTAAGGGCCCCTTAAATAAGTAAGGAACAGGTTGTTGGGAATAATTTATTGGCGAGGGCCCTTGAAGGGAAGGATGAGTGATGATCCTTCTTTTCACACCACGACGGAGGGCCACCATTTATCACCTATTTTCATGCTAATTCCCCCAACCAACAGTGTCAACATGGTCAACCACTTTGGGGAAATATTTAATTTTTTAAGGGTTAAAAAGAGCCCTTAAACTGATTTAAGGGTCAATGAGAGACGTTACGACATTAGGATTAATTGCTTTTAGCAGATAAAAGCATTTTGCAATTTTAAGGAATCTTTAATTTTTTTCATGTTATGATCTCCCCACAATAAAACATGGTATCATAACAATCAACAATGAAATGCACTGGCTTCAAATTCAATAGCATCTTTTTCAGGCACAACATTCATTGTTGAATTGTGAATAACTCTTTTCCGCATCCCTTCACAACTTTGGAATAGAAAGCGGTGGTTGAAATGCTGACTTCTATTTATGGCTCAAGTGGCTTAACTTTAGAAATTCTTTTCTTTTCTTGGGTAAAATAAATTTGAAATGCGATGCGATGCGACAAAGTCGGCAGAGATAAAGGAATTTAAGGACAGGGCAGACCGACCCTTATGCTTTGCGGTTTCGTCATTGAAAATTGACATTGTCCACTGACATGATATTTTTGGAAAAATCTCAAATCTAATGTTACCCCTTTTTTGCAAATTAAATAATTATTGTTTGACAAAGTAAATATTTAGTAAATGTCCCCTCGGGATTATCGTCACATCTGACTAATCTAATTATTTTCAACATACATTGTATCTTTCTTTCGTTTTGCGGCTGCTACAAAACAATTTTATTGACAGCTCTGGCTCTGAATAATAATTGGAAAGACAAATTTGTTGGGTTGTGATTTGTTGGTATTTGCATGTATTTGTATTGGAGCCAATCAATCAATTAGCAATTGAATGAAAGGGGCTGATGATCATTGGAGAGGAGGAGAAAGTTTCTTTATGCTTCCGCTCTTGCCTCGTTTTCAACGTTTTCTCCCTTCACGTATTTAGCAGATCATTTTATTTTACACGATAGGAACAAGCCAAGTGAACAGGGATAATCCAATTTGTCCCAATTTTCCCCCAACTTCAGCAGAAGGGGAAAGAAGCAGGGGAAACGGTAAATAATGCGACAAATTGGGGAATTATTCCCTTCCCAGGAGAACATCCACTATTATATATACGGGGTGCAAAATAGTGTTGTTTGTCAGTTGGAGTATAATCTACATATCTGATATAAAGTTTGGTGTATTTTTGCATAGAGATTTTTGCTAACGGCGTGGAACTATAGCGCTTTTTTTAGGAGTTTAGCTTTCACTTGATTGGGTTTTAATGGAGGCTGCAGAATTAGGTTAATTAGTGAAAAAATGATGTTTGCAAAATCAACAGGATAAAATAAAGCATTTGCTTTGATTTTCAAAATAAACTTTTTCAAAATGACCAATTTTTACAGAACTGCGTTTTCTTCCTACGTATGACGTAACATTTGTATTTTGTGATAAAGAGCAAAATAATTTCCATTTCTATCAAATTATTGCTATTTGTCGTTCAAATGAATGCTGGGAGTTGTTGTATCAATTTGGCCCCCAATCAATCCTCTCTTTGTTTACCTAACTTATTTATCCAGGACTGAAACTTTCTCCGGCAAATGAATGGAACAAACAAGCTCAGCTTTGTGCGAGGATTAAACAAGGCTTCATTGTTAACTAAATGGATTACACAACAACTACAAAGCATAATTGGATTTGTCGTCATTCACACTTTTGCCATACCAAAGAGTTTTTGGAATACTGATAAATATTTTCCAAGGGCTGACATTTGGCATCTTATTTTAAGTTTTCAAAGTGTCAGCCTCATCCCGAGTTGCTCGCAGTGGGAGATCTTGTCAGTTGGATAATCGGGCGAAAAATGTGCAATTTTTCCAGGAATTTTCCCACCCTGTATAAAGCTCAAAAAGGGATTTGATATTTTCCAGGACACAATGCCACCTGAGTTATATTATTTGGTTCCTCATCATTAAAAGATCATTACATTTTTTATGTGTCATAAAACCAAATATTTCATTCCTATTCAAAAATCATTCCATTGGATTGCTGCAGCCACTTTTACATTGTCATCTCGAGTCCATTGTCCACAGAATGACAAACGCAATCTTTTCCAACTAAAAAATCTTATTTTATAAAGTCTTCGATTGACCTGTCCAACTTGATCAGTTCAGCTCAGAAGTCAGTGTCGTGGCGTGTCACGGCGTGTCACGTCACGGTATGGTCACTTGTGTCATGCGTCGCTGTGATATTTCAGGAGTAAATTTGATATTTTTATTGGAGGCAGGTACTGATGGCGTATTTTATAAAATTTCGAAAAATCTTTATTTTTTTATGGATGAGTATGCATTTCACGTCATTTGATCATTTGATGTGATGTGGGAGGTCAACTGATCCCTTTGTGTCACCATTTTATGCGTTGTAATGACAAACCATAAATTATCCTTTCAAACTTTAAAAACATGACATGACATTTATAACCACAGAAGAATAAAATAAACTTTTTAAAAAAAAATTACAGATCCTTTGGAACCAAATGCTCCAAATGCACGCGTTGGATCTCGTCGTCAGATTGGGTGCGACGGGCGCGAGACTCGGCGTCACTCATGGAGCAAGTTTACCACCTCGCATGTTTTGCTTGCGACGCGTGCAAACGACAACTAAGTACTGGAGAAGAGTTTGCCCTCATCGATTCCAAAGTCCTCTGCAAAACTCATTACCAAGAGACGATCGAAGGACCTTCGGATGACTCTGACGGTATTTTTTTTATTAGATTTACTTAAATGAAGCTATAATTGTTCCAATTATTGAAACAGACAGTGGAAATGACGGGGACGGAAATCATTCGGGGTCTAAATCCAAGACGAAGAGAGTGAGGACAACATTCACAGATGAACAACTTCAGATATTGCAAGCAAACTTTTTAATTGATTCCAATCCGGATGGACAGGTGAAAATTGATTGAAGCATATTAATAAACTTCAATATTTCAATATTTATTTTTTTGTTTAGGATTTGGAGAGGATAGCGCAAATTACGGGGCTGTCGAAGCGAGTGACACAAGTTTGGTTTCAAAATTCAAGAGCGAGACAGAAAAAGCATAATAATAACAAAAAAGGTGAGATGCTTTATAGGCGACCAAAACTTTTGTCTGTCTGTCTTTATTCAATTTTTTGACCAATGAATAGCTCAGGTTTTGTAGAATATATTTCTAAAATTTTGAGGCTCTGGTGTCACACCCCCCGAAGAAGGGAGGGGGGCTAACTTTGGGGCAAAGTGAGATTGAAATAGAATAGACATTACTTGATTATTGATTACAACCTTTTTACCTCACAAAGGTCTATCATTAGTGGCGTCAGTATATTAAAAGCTAATGCTTTAATTGAGTGGAATTGTGACATCATGGTCCAGCAGATTTCAAAAAGAAATGACCACAATAAAAGACCACCCAGTTTCTTTTTAAAAAACTTGAAAAATTCTCAAAAATTTCCAAAACAAAATGTCCCTAATCTTGCCCAACTTTTAGGCTTATCAAATGATAAAAGTCTTTTATATATTATGATGAAATATAAAATTAGTAAAATACATTTCCTTCGCTTTGATTATTTATCGTTTCCTTTGCCTTAATTGCGTCCAATTCAGTTGATGTTTGTTGTAAAAGCTGCAAACTCATCCCATAAAAAATATTTATGTAAAGTGCATCTGCCTTCAAATCTAAATTTTAGCCCCACCCCTTCAATCCAACACCTGCTTTAAATTGACATCCATTTCCTCTAACGCCATCATCAACTAATTAGGGCATAGCCTTTTATAGACATCCACTAAAACTCGGTTTGTTGTCTCTTTCCAGGTTCCAGTAACCAGAATTTCCAACGACAGATTAATTTGAGACTAACGTCAACTTATGGAGGAGAATTATGAAGGAATTATTAGTTAGTAGGACACGTCACGTCACGTCACGTCAAGACATGGTCATGCCTTGTCCATCGTCACAGCATATAAAATAGATGAAAACAATCAACCAAAGAAAAGAAATATAAAATTTGTCTTAATCTGTAATCTTTAGTTAATTGTTTTATCGCAGCATTTTTACAAATTATATTTTGTTTCCTATTTAAATAGACTACTTAATTAATTTCTCTCTATTAAATTAAAGCTTTACACGTTTTGCACGATTTAATTTGTAAAAAATAATAATAATTAGTTAATCGCAGTTTAAAAAAAATATGAATAAAATCAAGCGTTTTCAAGAATTAACTCCAAGCTAATTGTCTAATTAATTAAGGTCATAGTCATCGTTGTTTATTTGTCTCACTTTGCTCAGAGTTCGTTGGTTTTGTGGAAGGCGTGAGTTCATTTTCCCCTCACTCGCTCTCCGTCCTCGCTCCATTACACATCTACACAAAACGTCCTCCGCCATCTTAATTTCCACTCTACCCAAAAATCCTACAGAGTTATCTTTGGGCTGTGGTAGTATCTTTACTGGGTAAGTGGGGGACGAGGGGGAAAGGGGGCTTAAAGAATTTTTCGTGGTTTTGTCGTTTTTTTTCAATTTATTCATTTTTGGCCTCGGTCGTGCCCTTTTTTCGACATTTTTCTGGGGATTTTCATTTGGGGTTTGATAAGGATTTGTTTTTTTTTTTGAGATTTTGTTATTTTGGGGTATGGGGGCACGCCCAATTTTCGTTTTTTTTATTACAGTAGAAATTAATACGTTACTGACTACCCACCATTTTATTTTAGAAAACAATGGCACCCGCAAAAGCCAAGAAAGCTGTGGAGATCTTTAATGAGGAATTTCGACGTGAAGAACTTAATCGACGGGCCAAGTCGGGAGCTGATGAATTGTCTCGCACCGAGCTCTCCAAGCTCTGCGCCACCCGGTGGAAGGAGTTGAGCGATGGGGAGAAATCTCGATATGCCAAGCTGGCGGCAAAGGAGAACGGAGCTGTGCAAAAGGATAGCGGAGCGGACACGGACTCTGAAGAAGATGAGCCAGCGCCAAAGCCAAAGGCGAAGGCTTCAAAAACCAAGGCCAAGGCGGGTTCTGTTGATCGAGACAGTCAAGGAAAGGAAAACAAGGTAAGAAAAGAAAAGAAATCTTACTAATCAAATTTAACAAAACACGTAAAATTAAATTTTGTTTTGGTCATTTGTCATTTCAGAAAAAGGCCAAAAAGGAAAAGGATCCCAATGCCCCAAAGCGCGCAACGACAAGTTTCTTCGTTTTCGGCGCCGAGATGCGACCCATTGTCAAGAGTGAGAATCCAAACATGAAGCCTCAGGATGTGGCAAAGGAGATGGGACGACTTTGGAAAGAGCTCTCCGATTCGGATAAGGCGCGCTACGAAGCGGTCGCGAAGGAAGACAAGAAGCGCTATCAAAGGGAGTTGGAGGATTACAAAAACGCCTAACTTCTATGCTTTAAACACATATTCACTAATTTCAGTATTCATTTTTCCTCGTTCGTATTCATGTTCCTTAATTTAATTTGTTTAAATATGTATTCAAAAAATATGTAAATGCGTGAATGTTTGATTTTATGAAATAATAATAAATAACGAACATTTTAAATACTTTGGTATTTACTTAATATCACATTTTAATTTAACATAAATAGCCTCGCATATTTACATAGATTATTAACAATGCACAACCCTAACTATTTATCTTATCATCCCGCTGGCTGTGGCTGTGGCTGCTGCCTTCCTCCCTCCCTTCGTTGAGGGGGTCGTCTAAACCAAACCAACATCCCTAAAATCCCAACTAACACGGTTAATAGATACAAGTCCCAATTATCTTCAAAGTCTACGGTGAATATGAAACTCGATGACGGTGACGTGAAGGTATTTTTCCCCTCCTCCCCCCCATCACTCACCCCCTCAGCTTCTTCAAAGTCAAACAACTTGAGAGTTTGAAGGGTGGACATGAAATTTAGTTTTAGCAATGCCAACGTCACTGGCACCTTGGCGTCTTGGCTAGTTTCTGCTGCCATGTCGTAGAATCTGTAACAGGAATAATTATTATTTTATTTATTACACAATTCTCTCTTAAATTACTATTCGAGTCTACCTTTTAGCCAAGTGTAGATCCTGTTTAAGTCCCAGTCCCTGCTCATGCATATAAGCCAGATTAAACATTGCTTGGGGATTTCGTTGCTGTTCTGACGCCAGTCGATATTGTGTGGCGGCGGAAGAGTAGTCTGTGGCCGTCCCCCAACCATAATAGTAATAGTCCCCAAGTCTGACTCGTGCGTGGGAGTAGCCCTGTGCCGCAGAGCGCGACCACTGCTGCAGGGCTCGCGACAGGAGGGATTGAGGGGAGGTGAGATCCGCGGCGCCAGTCATATTACTTAAGCGCTTCCAACCCTCAAAAATCTCGAAGCCAACTTCCCCACGCTCCAACATAAAGCCTGCATTGGCCTGTGCAGTTTCGTAGCCTAGTTCTGCCATAAGGAGGTATTTTAACAAAGCGGAGCTATAACGCTTGTCCTTGTAATCGTTGTGGGCCTCGGCCAGCAACAGACCCCAACGACCTCGCTCTGATACACTTTTGTAAAGCTCAACGGCCGCAGTGCAACTCCGCATCATCCCTGTCCCTGTGGCGTGCATTTGCGCCAAATTGTAGATGGCCAGAATGTGACCGGATTGAGCGGCGAGATTGTAGTATTTGGAGGCTTGTTGATAGTCCCTTCGTACTCCAATTCCGGCCATGTACATGTTTCCTAGTTGAAGTTGTCCGTCAACCCAGCCCTGCTCAGCAGCGAGTGTAAAATGTTGAAGGGCTTTCGAAGGATCTCTGGCCAATCCCTTCCCTGTCAAATACATGAGACCAAGTCCACTCTGACCAACGGGACTGCCAAGTTCAGCCGCTTTTTGAAACCATTTTAGAGCTTTCCCTGCATCCACTTCTACTGCATCATTTCCCTCCAAGTACATCTTTCCTAGGAAAGCCATTGCGACAGGACTTCCAGAATCTGCAGCTCGGCGAAAGTATCTCAAGGCTAAATGATGATCAGGACTAATACCACGGCCTCCTAGAAAATGAAGTTGACCCAGTCCCACTTGGGCTTGAACGTCTCCTCTTTCCGCCAGCATTGTGTAGTAGTCCATAATGTCAGAGTTGAGAACATTTCCAGAAGAGGAGGAGCCTGCTGTCGAGCTCAACGTCCCTTCAACTTCGTCCAACAGTCGAACTTTCTGGATTGTGGGACCTGCCCCCACTTCGCTCACCTCGCTTGCCACAGTTGCAGCCACGCGTCGATATTGCTCAAGGGCTTTTTCACAAGATATTTGCACACCTACATAATATAAGAATAATAATTAAAAAATATTTTAAATGTTAACTAGCGATTCTTTTTAACAAAACTCACCAATTCCACCCCAATAGCGATAACCCAATGCCATCTGACTCCAACTCGCGCCCCCAATGGAGCTAAACGTATAATACAGTAGAGGCAACGTTGATGAAAGTTCGACATCCAAAGCGTTAGCGTGGAACAGTCCCATCGCCATTTGAGAATTAGGATAGCCCTTGGCAGCCAACGCTTGGAACTTGACTTTTGCGCTTTCAATGTCCAAGGGGAGGGGTCCCAATATTTGCCCCCACGCCACAATTTCCATAGCCTGCCGGTGACCTCTCAAAGCGGCTTGTTGAAGGAGAACGTAAGCTTGTTCCACCTTTTCAGTTTTACCCACTGAAGTGATTACATGATAACCAGTGGAATCTCGAGCTGCCGAAGGTCCCAACAATTCCAATGCCTGTCTGTACATTAAATTGGCTACAAAAACAAAGAATATTAATGAGTTATGACGCTTATTTATTAAACCATAGCGCACCTTCTTCGCTTTCTCCGAGGTTCTTGTCGGCATCGTCATCGTCAGGAAGTTCAGGTTCCTTTCGTTTATTTAACAGGTTGGTTATGGGCTCCGCGGGGGTGTAACTTTGAGGATTGATGACGAGTTTAAACTTTTTAGAGATACCGATGCTTTCCAAGCTCTCTTCTTCCGCAAGATTCGGCGGCTCTACGACCTGTGACGAAATATACATTTAACATAAACATTAATTGAAAACGACTTTGA
>JAQIXN010001179.1:0-21635 GCA_034698145.1 Proisotoma minuta | reverse complement strand
ATGTCTGACAAATACGACATTTTGACATTTATGACATGACAAATTGACATGACAAATATGACATGTACATCCCTATTTACAGGTAAGTCTGTGCATTAAATGGGCTCGTCCATTCACAAAATTAGATTTGTAGACATTGCATTGAACATCAAAGCTGAACTTGATATTAAGGAACCAAATGAATGTTGGCCAGGGCCAAGTTCAGTGTCAATTTTGTTGACATTGGCCCACATTTTGTGCAATGCTATTTGTTTTTTAGAGGCCAAGGTGAAGGATGCGGCGTGATTATTGAACTTGAATAAGACGATGCTCACACTTCCTTGCAAATTAACTCGGATAAATAAATGAATGCAGTTCATTCCTCTTTCCTTTCAGTGCAATATGTAGTTGACATTTCCTCGCAAAATAAGTTTGTTGATGTTGTGCATATTTTTGCATTATTTTTGCATCGTTGGTTGCATTTTGATGCAGTACAGTGTGCAAAAGAGTTATCATTGCTTATGGTTCAATAATTGATTGATGAAGCATTATTGCTCAATAATTGTAATTGGTCGATATAGGCATTAAGTTTTTATTATAATTGTAAATAAAGTGTGTATGAACAGTTACATATGGTTTTATACCTATACAGAATTATTGAAAAAATAAAATCATTATGATAAACTTCTGTCTAAAAATGTTTTCTTAGAATTGCATTTTATCGTCGTGATACATGTTTTAAATTTATAGATTCCCAGTTGTATTTTATACTTGTATAAAAGTTTTATGTATATAAAAACCGGAAGCCCAATGACCAAAAGCAAACGCATCCGTATTTCACATTACACAGTAAAAATTGAGACTAGTGCCATTTACAAGTTTAAGTTGCATGTAAATAGTAGATCCAACATTTAATGAAAATGTCCATAGTCATGCAAATAATTAAACTGCGGATGAGCACAGCAACATCCCGTTAAACCCATTCCATTCAATTACAAAATAAATATTAAAGTAATTTTCATTTAAAATGTTGCATAACACCGCAGCCTGTTCCTTCTGCCCATTTTCGTGTGAACCATTTGAGAACATTTCAAGCTTTCTCCACCAGCTCGCAGCTCAAGTTTTGTCTTCTAAATTCTGGACGGGGAAATTGAGAATATCTGTGCTCTCATTTTGTCTCAAGTTTCTCTTTCCACAAGCTACAGCTTATAAATAAAATAATTATCAATATTTTTTTTTATTACATCATGAAGCGACACAATTAATGATTAACTGGTATGAAAATAAACTAGTGTTGAATAGAAAGTTTTCCACGTGTTTGCCAACCTCTTTCTCCAACGATTTCGCAACCTGTCTGGTGACAAAATAAGCCCGTATCCGTATTGCGCAAATTCGATTTGGAAATATACTCATTAAAAATTAAAAGTGACGATATTGTACAAGGCTTTGGCAAAATATTTTCCAGAATTTTAGCCTGGAAAAATCTATATACCTATAGGTATTAATCCAATTAAAAAAAGCATCTGCTTAATTCACTTACCTTCTCATTTTCTCTTTCTAATGCTTTTCGTGCATATTTAATTAAACCCAACTTCGGCATGAACATCTGTCGCTTCTTCTTTGCTATCAAATTATAGCAGCGATTAAGATCAAGATTGTAGCGGAACATTCACAAATTCTATAATTTCTCATCTTTCCTCTTTCAGATAAATTGGGCAAGTGGATGGATGAAGGGCCCTTTTTCTTTTCTACCTCCAGGATTAAAATTGAATTTTATTACAGAGTATTATATCATCATTTAATTCTTTGTCCGATCTTAATCTTCATTTCATATCAGAATGCAAAAGCTAAGCTTGGCTCGTCCGTTTTTTGTTTAGACTTGTTCAAGATCCAAGACCCTTTTCTTCAACCCTTTTATATATTATGAAGCAAAGCTATAATATGTGAATAGATTGTCCGTTCGTCTGTTTGTCAGCAAGATAAGTTTTGAGCAAAGCAACAGGATTTGATGAAAATTGGCAAACATTTCATCTGTGGCCTAATTAAGGTCAGTATTAAAAATGGGAATATTTAAAATTGGACGTCATCTTCGTCATGACATATCCATGTTACGAAAAATGCCATTTTGCAAATAGGATATCATTCGAAAGATAATTTCACAAGAAGCTAAATTTTGATCTTAGAATATGGCTAATTTGCAACAAGTTTTGACGACATGAGCAAATTTCTCCGCTACATTATTACACCTATTTGTCAATAGTTTATTCTCAAAACGAGTGGTCTTCAACAATTACGTTTAGTCATATTTAGAGAATGCCTGGGAATACAAGTTGTAGTAAAATTTTATGAAGGATCCTTTGTTAAGCATAGACCATCTGTGTTTGGGTCTTCCTCTTGTATGTTTCTTGAATTTAAAGAAGGGGACCATGTTGTTGCTTCCCTGCATTTACTTTTACAAATCGACCTGTTCCCCATACATGTGTTAAGGGAAGAAATGCTCAAAAATTTAAAATTGAAAAAATTCTACAATAATCTCTAGATCATTTCTTTGTGGCTGGATAATTTAACGAGACTTTTAAAGAAAGAAGACATTTTTGAGACACCGCATTTTGATAGCACAATGCCAGCTAATAATTTAACACATAAATGCGAATCATTTATTAAAATTAAGATGGAGAGCTCTGTTTTACTTTTGCCCATTGCAATTGACCTCTTGTGGATCTGCGATAGTTTAATGGCAGTTAAATATCTTGGAAAAGTATTAGCGGCATTTAACTTTATCTCCACCATTTCTAAACACAACTCAAATTTTCAGTTTTCTTGTTCAGTTTTCCCCCAAAGCATAAATTTCTTGAACAACAAGGGATGAAGCAAGGGCCGTTGTGTCCCTTTAAGGGATTATATTGGTTCGTCTGAGCTTGTTAAGGAAGTATTATTGTAAAGGGACCCCTTCTGGTTCCCATGCTGAGCTCCATTGTGCTGGGAGACAGGAATCGGAGCCCCTTAAGCCAGAGTAAGACGAGAACCTTTCTTTAAGAAGTCCCCATCCTGCCATGAGAAAAAACCTGCTTCGTTTACATTATTTACCCTACCTACATATATGGCTATTGTACATGGCTGAAATTTGAAGCAGAAGGGATCATTCTTCAAAAAAGGGTCGAAGCGACTGGACTCGAGAGTGCAACTCAAGAGGCTTCCAAGAATTCAAAAAGAGGAGGCTTAACTTTTTTCCTCTGAAACATTTGCATGCAGGCTTCAACTAAAAAAAGTTATTTGTGGTGTGAAAAGGTTAAGTGTTGAAATAAAATTGCAACGGTTATCGATTGGGGTGATAACCTCATTTTAAGTGGATTGGAAGTTATCATTGTCATCATTGGAGAGAAACAAAGGATTGCAGGAAAAAATAGAGGTAAATGTGAGATTGATTAAATACAATGCATGTACGGGGCGCATAAAAAAGCGATTACATGCTTTTTTCTCATGCATACATATACTACATTTGGGGATATTGTTTTATGAAATTAACTTACAATTAGAATTTCAAAATTTAAACAATCTATTTACTCTTTCGATAGTCTTTCAAGCAAAATTATTTTTGTGGCTGCAAACTCTTGCAATTCCGTTTTATCGGGTTTGCACATTTATCATGTCTAATTGTCCAGATTACAATTTTATTTTATTTTCGCACTTGTTATCTCCGAATAAGTATTATTTAGGTAATGATTCATTATCTGGCTCCTCTCTGCTTTCCCTGGCTAATAAAATTACAGCAATTTAATAATAAAACTGACGCAGATACCTCAATAAAATTTCACATTGTATTTTATTTTATTGCAGATCATTTCGGCTAAAAATAGAGTTCCTTGACAAAGCAAAGCATAATCAAGATCCAGTGATGTATAGTGTAACTTTTCTCTCAAAAAGTGCTAAACCATCATCAAAATCCCAGAAATCTAGCAAACGGAGTCACACCCATCACTCACACCCCTACCATTTGTACCCCCCACAACAGCAGTACAAGCCTTTGCCTTTCAATTACTACCAGCCATACGATTACAGCATGAGCCCCCAGCCCCACGAACCACAAACAAAAGTTAACACTCAGCCAATTTTGTACCACAGCCACACCCACTGCTTTTCAGCCAGCTCCCCTCCATCTGAAGAAATAGCAGAAGATTCAATTGGATTCATCTCCACGCAACATTTAGAAGAAGACCGAGTCTCATCTCTCGAGTCTCAAACCACAACCATTTCCAATCCCCTGAATAGCCCTCCAGGCTCCCTTCAACTTGATCACCTTTTCCCCGAACTCTTGACCCATGTCTTCAGTTTTCTGACCCCAAAAGACCGCTCCCATTGCGCCTCAACTTGTTCATACTTTAACCAAATCCTTCGCAACCGACAAATTTGGCGTGGGACAGAAGCTCGTCTCAACCTCAAGCCAAACCAACTGCCAACTTACCACTCTTTAAATTCCAGAGGAATTTCATCCGTGCAAGTCCTAAGCTTAAAACGCTCCCTCCGCGAGTTATCATCAAATGTCAAGCATCTGACCCAACTCAAGCTCTCTGGTTGTTATAATGTGACGGATTATTCGCTAAATTCCCTCCAGCCTCTCCCCTCCCTCGTGACCCTTGACCTCTCCTTATGCAAACAGATAAGTGATCAAGGACTAGTCTTTATTCTGGGGAAACTTCCATCCCTCCGAAACCTTGACCTTGGGGGTTGTTGTGCCCTCACCGACCGAGCCGCGTTGCTAATTTCATACGGACTCCGATCCCTTGATTCATTAGATTTGAGGTCTTGTTACAATCTTACAGATCGAGCCATCGCGTACCTTTCAGGGGATGTCAAAATCACGGAGAGATATGAAATCAAAACTTATAACTTCCTAGCAAAGATTGGTCTCATAGATTGTAAACTTTGCACAAGTCGACTCAAGCCCAAAAATAAGAGTTTGATAGAACTCAGAAAAATTGATCAGTATACGGAATTTGGGATGAAGAATTTGCGATCCCTAACACTTCAAGACTGCCAAAAAATTTCGGATGTGAGTTTGGCTCATTTAGGAAGATTAAGTTCACTTCAGTGCCTCAATCTAAGTTTTTGCGTAAACATAACGGACAATGGTTTAATTTATTTAAAGGAACTGGGTTCTTTGGAGGAGCTTAATTTGCGATCGTGCGACAATATAAGTGACTACGGTTTCCACAATTTGAAAGATGTTCCATCAATTCGTCACTTGGACGTTAGTTTCTGCGAGAAAATTTGCAGTCTCAATACCACAGTTTGCAAAAGATTAAAAACGCTTTCCCTCTCGGCTTGTGAAGTTGGGGACGAAGCCCTTTTGGCCCTTGGAGGGGACATGGACATGTTGGAAACGCTTAATTTGGGACAATGTGGTAAAATAAGTGATCGAGGGTTGGGGTGGGTTCGGGACAAATGTAGGAATTTAAAGTATATTGATTTATATGGTTGTAGTAAGATAAGTACCAAAGGGCTGCAGGCAGTTATGGGAATGCCCAAACTGAAAAATGTTAATTTAGGTCTTTGGAAAGTTTAGGAAAGTCAAAAGTCATTATGCCATATTTAATTTTATTTAATTATAACTGTGCATATGAAAAGAGGTTTAAAGAAATGATGTCCGCAGATCTTCCTCCATAATTCAAATCTAGAAATTAAAGTTCTAATTTTTGCATTTATGGAGGAAAATATATAGGTATCAATTTTTTCTTAAAATTCCTTTTCATATGCTCAGTCAAAATTAAGTTGTATAAGTTTGACGTTCCTGTTGATTTTTTCAGTATTGAGCTTTGCGAAAATTCATGACAATTATGATCCCACTTTAAATTAAACTTTTTTAAAGACTGACAATCTCAAACATTCATGTGATCAATTTATAAAATGCAAAATAAAAATGCAAACTAAATTAAAAATGCTTATATCAGCTCTAAATAAATAACTATAATGGAATTTGTGATATTTCCTGTAAAAGTATTAGCTAAAAATTGTATTGCGCTAAACCAAGAAAAAAATAAATCGATTTTTTGAAAATAAATTTCATGTTCTCACTTTTTAAGGCAAGGTCATCTTATAAATTACAGCCTTTGGGTTTAAAGGATGCTCATCACGTTCTCATTAAAACCATTTATCAAAAGTGGGAGTGAAGATAAAGTAAAGGATTAATATCCAAGTTTTAAAATTGGAGAGAAAGGAATGTGCTTCCGTTGCCCACGATTTCGAACAAGGTCTTGATCTTTTGTTCAGGTGTTCATCTTTTTCATTCATAAAAATATGTACATATGCTGTACGCTTTATATGAATTTGTAAAATTACAATAAGACCTGCATTCCATTATGAACTGAACCAAGTTTCAAAATGCATCGATATATAAGTAAACAGCATTTGTGCATATGTATGAAAAGGTTTTTTTTCGCAGTCACAATTTAATGCTGATTATAGTGTAATTATTATAAAGAAACGCTGAATCCTGGCAATTATCCAAATGTTTTATAAAATTCTCCAGGTTCTAAATTGCTATAATTAAAAGGTGTCATTTAATTTATGTCTAAATAATTACAGCTTTCTTCGCAACAATTATTAAAAAATATCAGCACATGTAAAATTAGTCCCGGCATAAATAATTTCATAGCTGTCCGTTACATTTTCTTTCATTGCTATTATTATCCAAGTTTCCACCCCAAGCCATATTATATTAACTCCAAATTAGGAAAGGGTCTGGCATATTAACAGAAAATCTTTTGAACTTTGGTTAAGCTAGGTTATGTCTATTTGAACCAAAGGGAAAAGGTCTCATTTCTCTGTCTTTAAGGAGGAAACGAGGAATTAGTTGAGAATTTTAGAATGTGAAAATTGTAACTTTTCAATCTCAATAAAATTATTTAATGACTGAATATGACTGAAATTTAATTTTGTACCATTGTTTTATAAGTGATGTACATCCTTTCATGTACATGTTCTGATAAATGCAATATTGCAGCTTGGGGAAAGTGAGACCACGGCAATGTGCATATTTGAAGAAAATTTGATATCCTCACGATTCCTTATTTCTTTAATAATTCCTAAAATTGCAGTTGGAATTTAAAATGTGTTATCGTAATATACATATTTATTTAACACAATTTTCACAACACGTAGAAGTGAAGAAATTGAAATTCTCAAAGTAATTCTTTTTCATATGCGCAGTCACATATTTTTCCAGTTGGTTCATATCCTTTTTAATCTCCTGAAATGGACTACAACTGGAAATCTTCTCAAAATTAATATCTTGGAAAGATAGAAATAGACAGCGGGCAAAGAAATAAAATAAATATTACAGCAACACGCCACTCTTAGTTATAAGGGTCTAAAAATAAGGGTCCCTTATGACTTTTCCATCTACAATTGTTAAGTAAAGTCTGGCTGCAAGAAATGCTTTTGCTTGTCGCCCTGTCAGTCAAAGGAACTTCTCCCAAGGGATTCTTTAAGAAATTCAATAAGGGTCCAACAAAAAGGACTAGAACCATATTTCATAAAATGTTAAAGAATATTCCATCAGCTCAGATAAAATATTGCAAGAAATATTCGGCAAAGAAATTATTTAAGATTTTCTTAAGAGAAAATCGAGACATTTTTTAATCTTGCTAGAAAAAAATTGTTGTTTGTCTTGAAAATTTTACAATTTCTTTATCTAGTGCGTTACTAATTTGAGACAAAGATTTTTTTTAAAGTTTACCCTTAAAAAATGATTTTAACCACCCTCAAGACGAATCGCATTACATTTAGACTCAAAAACCATTAGAACATTAAAGGGCTATTCTTATTTATTTCCCTGCTGCGTCTCACATTGTTTTTAGCCCCAATGACCCAACTCAATAAATTCCAGGTTGAACAAAATTGGCTGAATTTGATGAGGATGATCCAAGGGAGTATTTCATCTCTGCCTAAATTGTAGAGGTACATAACATATCAAGTCAAGAACAATTTTATGGCACCGTTAACGACTCAAAGGCCTCGTAAATTGCTTCAACACAACCTTTGAAATAAAGGCCCACTTGTACCTCCACTTGTAAATAACTTGTTGATTTTATACCGATCAGGAATAATGTCTGAATGTAATGTGTGAAAGGTGCTTCAAAAAGCATTTCAAAAAAATAAATGAAAGTATATGAAAAAAATAAGCAAAGTTTGATATTTTACATTTATTTTTTCATTAAATGTCTGGATATCAAATGTTTTTTAAAATTCTGTATTCACAGTCAACAACTTTTTAACATAAAATAACCAATTTATAGTGCCGACATCTAATGTTAATTTCTTACCCAAATTTTTACAAATCTCTCAAATTGGCGTCATACCTTTGCAAAATGTTTCAATTTAAAAGTTTAACTTTTATTTTTCCAATTTTAAACAAGGTCAAGCTCTCAACGGTCAAATTCTATTTTACTTTATTGCCCGAATTTTACAATGTAAGGGACATGTTGTTTACAACAGTAGTTATTGCTCCACTTTTCTCCCGAGATCATTACATTGTTCAATACTCCAATCGATTCCTCATTTATTGCTCTCTCATAAATCATTTAATTGTATTCCTACACTTTAACACATTTGCTAAATATTTCAATGCCAATTGACCCTCTAATAAAAATGGGACTTGCCGACTTGGAATTAAAATTGGACGCCATAATTAAATAAATGCTGTGTTTTTGAGATTTGTCTATTATGAAATCAAGTTATTTTGGAGACACCCTGAATAAAAAGAGAGTACATTCCCATTTCCTTCATTACTTGAAATCTCACACTTGACGTGACACATTTAAAAATTTGGTGCAGCCAGAATAGAAAGGGACTTTAAGGGAAGGGCCCTTTTCCTTGGCTAAGGGCCCTCCTCTCTTCTGCTTTTCTATGTCAATGAGAATTTCTAAAGGCGTAATTTGCTTATTGTTGGGTTCTTATTATTGGAATTTACATAAGCCAGGACATTTGTTAAATGATGGATGGAAAGAAAGCATAATTTAATCCTTCGAATATTCAACAATGGAATTCATACAGAGGAGTGGTCATTTTTACAAAGTGTCCACAAGAAAAGTTTTGTCTTCTTAGCTCGTCACAAAGAGAATTATTGTTCTCTTCGTGTCTGTCTGTTCATCGCATCGATTTCATATACATATACATTTTTGTGTCCATAAGAAATTTTAATGCTCAATGTTTAGATAGCGAGCTATGTATTTAAGTATTTGTGTTTTATTTTGATTTTCGGTAGAATTTCCCAAAACTTGAAAAATGATTTATGCGTTAATTCGAAATATTGGTAAACGCAAAATTCCCAAGACCGTTAAATTACAAAATTTTCTGTGAATATTCCTTTCTTGTCTGTGCAACGAGTGCAGTTCCTTCCTTTCCATTATGTAATTTTATGTCACACTCCATTCACTCCAACGATAAAATCAATTCAACACAAAACTAACGCTAAAAATCTGGACCTTTTTCTTTTATTTGACCCACAAACAAACCGTAAAGTTAAGAAATTCATTTATCTAATGGTATACACCTGAAAAAATAAAGTCGACTTATTTCCCTTTGTCACATGTGAAGAAAGGAGCCTTACAAAAAGTAAAAATTGATTGAAAATGCCGAAAAAGTCACTTTTTGAAACTTAAGATCCCACCCACTCGTTCCCACACTTCCGTCCAAGGGAAAAATTACAAGAAAATTCTATTTAATTGAAGAGATTAACACTTTTCTATTATCCATATTTTCAATTTCTAAACTTAATCAAATTCTCCATTCAAAAACTTTCATCCAATATTTCTAACCCCTTTCTACTAAAATAATTTTAATGCATTTACTAGAACTAATCAAGAGGAAAAAAGTCCCAGCTTTGTCTGCACAAAAGCGGAAGGAATTACGCAGAGGTAATTTTTAAGAAATATTTTTAATCCTCTCTCGCTTCCGAGTTCAGTCCATTAAACAGGAAGCGAGAGACAGACTTTTACGCAATTCACAGTCACAAATGCACCGTAGTCTGGCTAAAGATGTCATCATATCAATCTCTCACTTCTAAGTTGACAATTTTTAGCCCGACACAGGGCTAATACACCCGACTTGCCAGTCTGTCATTTTCCAAAACACGATGGAGGCCAAATGTCCTAAATTAAGTTTTAAAATGTTAAAACAATGATGAATGAAAGAATTGAGTTAGAAATGGGAATATAAAAGAAATGTTTGGGTTCTAAAAAATACACGGCCTAATGAACAATGGAAATTGGAAATAGAATTTTGTATTGCAGCCAAATAAGTATGTTTCGATCTTGTACAACATTTTGTTTTATGGGCTTAAGAAAGGGACTGAGAAGATGCAAAAAATGTGTTTTGAGAGGTAGATAATGAAATAAGTATTACATTGTGAGAGATACAAATCCCTTACTCGGGCTGCATAGTCGTCAAGGTTTGTGAAGGAGATGACGAATGGGCCACTTGAATGACTCCACCTGATACCCATCCGAAAATTCTGATTTTCATTCCAAGGGAACTCTATACTACAAAGATGAGATCGTGCTGCCACTTTCTTCCACCCACTCCACGTAAATAAAGTGCTTTGGGGCCATTAGATGAATGGTGACAAGAATGCAAGGATTGATGGACTCCAACAAAGTTCCTTTTATCCACAAATAGATTCCGGAAAAGAGAAGGCTTTGCTTCATAAGTGGAGATTGGAAAGTCTTGTAAATATTTATTTAGAGACTCATTCAAGATTTTGTTGTTCATTCTAACCTTTGAAGTCGGTCAAAATTTTATGCAGAAAAATCATACAAAAACAAAGTTTGTGCGGTAAATGCGTTGCATTTACTGCGGGGGAAATGAAGGGGTCGTTGGGGTCAACGGTACGAAGAGTTTTGGTTGATAAACAAAGAATGCTATTTTATTAATGACTGAAAATCATAGGCATAAAATACATAAGATCTCATTGCATCGGTTTAGCCGGCAATGAGTGATTGTAGAATTATATTAAGTTGAGGACTGTGATTAATTAAGTGTTGTGTAGTGAAATTGTGTACAAGTTAAATTACTAAATAATAACGGATTACAAATGTGTGTAGTTGGTCAACGGACCTAAGTTGATACGACTTATGTGCGTATCATTGCGACACAGACGGACCGCGACGAGTGCAACTGTACTGCGAGCGCGAGTGAGTGCGAGTATTTGAACTGGGCGACTGGTGCGCTTCGATTGCGCTCTTATATACTCGCGCTCCGGCGCGGACAGACAAATTAGTTTCCCCAACAAAGGGAACCTAATTTCAATATAAGAAAGAAAACTTGTGGTCTCTTACGACTGCATAAATTACTTTGTGCTAAAAATATAAATGTAAAGTATTCTAATGAATGCAGGTCTTTCCTGCAGTGCCCTTATCAGGGAAACAAAGCCTCATGCTTTGCATACTAGCAAAGTTCAGGCATTGTCTGAACATTACTGGCCCCCATTGAAGTATTCAATATCTAAACAGTGAGGACAATTGTAAATATCGTACATTATCTGCTAATTATATCTAACTATTATATTTCTAAATTTAACATAGGCGTTGGAGGGTTTTAAACAATGAAGTTAGTTGTGGACGACGAGTGGAGAGTTTTGAGAGTTCATTCCAGCGTTCCTTTTCCTTCACAAACGTTGTGTCGACAATTTTCTCCAACCTATCCAAACAATGGCTTCCATCTCCACCGAGTGTCGCATCTTCTCGTCCCTTGTGGGTGGTGACAATGTTTGTTACATTTGCCAAGAGTCCCTGACGTTCCTTGACGATCCAAATTCTTCTTTGCATCCCGTGATTGGGATCGAATTCGTGCGATCCGACACCTGCGGTCACGTGTTGCATGCGGGTTGCGCTCGTGACCTGCTGAAAAATAGAGGCGATTTCTACGAGACGAATGTGGCTGATGGAATTACAGAATTAGATTATTTTGTAAATTGTTTTTGTGGTCAAATCCAACGGAACTTCATTTCTGCAAATGCTCATTTGATAGGTAATTATTTGTTTTGATTGTTTGATGTCACAATGTATAACTACAATTTTTAAAAAAACGGTTTCATTTAATTTGTTAATTAGAGGGCTTGCGTATTCGGCCAAATATGAACAACATTTTGGCAGTAATTGATAGACAGCGTATGGAATCTGATGATTTGGATGACGACTTCTCTGACGTGCCTCTTGTTGACGCAAATGGGATTCCAATTGAGGACGCTTGGGTTTTTCCTCCTTTCTCGTGTACTGACTGTGGTACGTAATTAATTATTATTCATTTAACTTTATGGATTGTTACTAATTTTGTTTTTGGTTTATAGATTTGACATTTTTGAACGATGAGAGCTTGAGATACCATCGCATTGTGGCTCATCCGCCTTACTACGAATGTGATCTCTGTGCATCTCAACATCCAAACTTCAATGAAGCTTTGGAACACATCACCAGCCATCATCGAGTAACCATAAATCCTGAAATCCATATTTTTCCAAATTTGGATGATGCAAACCTTCCTCAATAATTTTGTTGATTATATTTTGATTTGTCCTTCCCTAAATGATTGTCCATTAGATTAATTGAATGTAGTTTTACAATTAATGTAATGTAATTGTAGCAAATTGAGATAATTATTAAAGTTAAATAACTCTGATTGAGTTTACAATCCACAATTTGATCTCTATATTGTAATTATTTCGCTGCTCAACAGCATTCATAATTAGTTAATTTCATACGTTTTGGTCGGGGTTAATTGTAGTGTCGTTTACTAAAGCGTTTTCAATAGGAAGTAAACATAATTTAACTACTGGTCTTTTAAATTCACTTTCTTGTGTTTTAACTGTTACAGCTCTGACATGTCCATCCTTCCCTGGTTGAATTTGTGTAACTCTTCCTAGCTTCCAATTCATTGGCGGTGCGTTTTCGTCTTTTAATATGACCATATTTCCTACTGCTATATTTTCTGTTAGTTGTAACCATTTTGGGCGTTGCTGCAAACGAGAAATGTATTCTTCTGACCAACGTTTCCAAAAATGCTGCATTATTTGCTGAATTAGTTGCCATCTAACTAAACGATTGATTGGTATTTCAGTCAAATCGGGTTCTGGTATTGAATTTAGTGGTTGTCCTATAAGAAAATGACTTGGCGTGAGTGCCCTGAAGTCTGTTGGGTTATTTGATTCTGGTGTCAATGGTCTTGAGTTGAGTATTGCTTCAATCTGAATTAATGCTGTGTTTAATTCTTCAAATGTAAATCGATAATTTCCCATGATCCTTCTCAAATGGTATTTAGTACTTTTAACTCCAGCTTCCCACAAACCACCAAAATGTGGTGCCGCAGGTGGATTAAAATGCCAATTAATTCCCTTGGCTGATAATTGATTTGTAACCTTTTCGTTATGCTTCTGAGAATTAGCCAATTCTTTTAGTTTCTTGAGCTCATTATCTGCTCCTTCAAAGTTCTTTCCATTATCGCTGTATATGTCAGTTGGAATTCCTCTTCTAGCTATGAATCTTTTCAAAGCTGCCAAAAATGCTTCCGATGTAGCATCGCTTACTAATTCCAAATGAATTGCTCTAGTTGCACAACAAACAAAAATAGCAATGTATGCTTTTAATGTTACCTTACTTCTGGGGAGCATTGGTTTATACTGCAATGGTCCAGCGTAATCCAATCCACATTTCTGAAACGGTTTAGCTGGGTTGACTCTGTACGACGGTAGATTTCCCATTAATTGTGTCATAGTAGCTGCCTTAAATCTTGTGCATATTACACACTTGCTAATAACATTTCTAACAAGATCCTTTGCTCGGACAATCCAATACCTCTGCTGTAAACAAGATAGTAGCGTCTGAGGTCCAGCGTGCATGTTAGAAATATGAGCATCTTGGATAATTAGACAAGTCAGTCTATGATATCTTGGTAGTAATATAGGAAACTTCTTGTCAACCGGAATATCCGCATTGCGGAGCCTTCCGCCCACCCGCAGAATTTGCTTGTTGTCTAAAAATGGTGTCAGTGACAATATTTTGCTATGGCGATGTAATGGTTTCTTTTCTTCTAGTAAACTGATTTCCGTTTTGAATTCTTCTTGCTGAGCTATTTGTATAAGCTTGATTAATGCATAATGAACTTCTCTTGTAGTAAGCCATGTTGATTGGGTTGAATGATAAGTAATTGTATGATTCCTAAGTGATTTGCGCTTTTGTACTGAAGCTTTCATGTTGTAGATAAATCTTAGAATAAATGCTGTAATTCGTTGAAGTTTAACTAATGATGAAAATTTTTCGAATAAATCTATTGAAGGTCTTGATGTTGTATGAACAACTGTAGCTCGTCTTTCATCTTCTGGTTCAATTATTGGTTGTAGCGGCTCCCTCGTTGTAGGAATACCATCCCGTAACCAATTTGTTGCTTTCCACCATAACGGATGCTGAATGAATTCGTCTACTGTGATTCCACGAGAAGCACAATCTGCAGGATTATTTGTTCCTTGCACGAATCCCCAGAGTTCTGATGGAAGATGTTCTTGAACCTTTGCTATCCTGTTGCTGACAAATGTTTGATACTTGTAAGGCTCTGATCGAACCCATCCAAGTGCTATAGTTGAATCAGTGTATGCAAATTTCCCATCATATTGAAGTTTTAATGCTTCAGCTACCGGTGTCATTAATTCTGAAACTAATAGAGAGCCGCTTAATTCTAGTTTGGCCAAACTCATAGTTTGAACTGGTGCCACACGTGTTTTTGAAGTAACGAGTGCAATTTCAGCTCCTAGTTTCCCATAAGTACACAGATATACAACTGCTGAATAAGCTTTGATTGATGCATCACTAAATCCAACTAAAAATGCCTTCGTGTCAGGATTTCCAATTTGATTGGAATAACATCTTGGAATTTTGACTTTCTCTAGTTTTGGAAGTTCCGTTTTGAAAACTTCCCATTGTGAAATTATGTGGTCAGGTACAGCGTCGTCCCAATCCACTTTTTCTTTCCAAATTAATTGCATCAGTATCTTTGCACTGATAATAACTGGACTGATCCAACCGATAGGATCAAATAATTTCGCAATTTCTGAGAGAATTTTACGCTTGGTTAATAGACCAGTTGAATTTGAAATGTTGCTTGTTTTGAATCCGAAACTGTCATCCGCTGGATTCCAATAGATTCCTAATGTTTTTATTGTTGCATCCTTCTCTAATAACGATAGGGATTTGGTTTCTCTGCATTCTTCGGGAATGGCTTGTAAAACCTTTTCTGAATTTGAGGTAAATTTCCTAATCGAAAATCCTCCAAGTAGTAATAGAGCCCGTAGTTCTTGCTGCAATTTGATAGCTTTTTCTACTGATTTCGCTCCTGATAAACAGTCATCCATAAAGAAATCGTTCTTTAGGACTTTGGCTGCTACTGGATATTTGACTTTTTCAATATCCGCTAATACTTTAATTGATTTTGTGGCTAAATAAGGACCACCTGCTGTTCCATAAGTAACCGTTAATAACTTGAAATGTCTGAGAGGTTTCGAAGGGTCTTCTCTCCAAACTATGTGTTGAAATTCCTGATCGTCAGGATGAATTAAAACTTGTCTGTACATCTTTTCAATGTCCGCAGTAATTGCTACGTTGTGAGTTCTGAATCTCATAATTAAAGATGCTAAACTGTCTTGTAATTGAGGTCCAACCATCATCGTATCATTGAGTGAAACTCCATTTGAAGTTTTGGCTGATGCATCAAACACGACTCTGAATTTAGTTGTTGTTGATGATTCTTTGACTACGAAATGATGTGGAATGTAACAGCGAAATTTGCTAGCTGCAGTTGGTGGTTCAACTTCAACCATATGTCCTAATGATAAATATTCGTTCATAAATTTCTTGTATTCAGCTTGGTGCTGTGGATTTGTAGTTATTCTTCGTTCAACCTGCCGGAGGCGACGAATTGCTATTGGTAAGGATTCCCCTAATTTTTTGGCTGGATTTACCTTAAATGGGTATCTTACAATGAATTGACCTTTTTCGTTTCTTGTGTAAGTTCTTTCAAAGAGTTCTTCACAATTTTGTTCTTCTTTACTGAAGAGTTTTGTTGTAGGGATTGATTCGATTTCCCAAAAATTACTGATTAATTTATCTAGATTTTGATCTGTTCCCACTGTGTGGTGTACATTATTTGTATTTGCAAGAATGGGTTGTATTGAAGCTTGTATTTTAGAAGTTTGATTCCTTCCACCTCCAATCAACCATCCTAATGCTGAATTTATGGCAACTGGGCCGTTTGGATGTGAAAGTTTCTTTTCACCTTGGATTAATTCGTAAAACAACTCTGCGCCAATGAGAATTTCAATTTCTGAAGGCTTGTTGTAATTAGGATCCGCCAATTCGAGATCGCTAAAGTTTTGAAGTATTTGAGTACTTCGGATTTTGCACTGTGGCAAATTGCTTATTTTCGGTACGATGAACGCATCAATACTGAATTTTGACTGCTTATTGTAAAGCGAAGAGAAAGTAAATGATGCTTTCCCTGTTGCATTTCCTAACGAGGATTCTCCCAGTCCATTAATTTGAACGTGAGTTTTTGATTTTTGTAAGTTTAATTTGTTGACACACGCTGTGGTGATAAAATTGTCTGATGCTGCATTGTCTAAAAGGACTTTGCATTTTTGATAATTGTTGAATTGATCTTTGACTAGAATAATTGCTGTAGATAATATTGGAAATTGTTCGTTTGTGTCGGCTAGTCATTGGGATTCTTCATTGCTGAAATGATTTCTTGTCCCTGATTGTGTATGATACACATTTGACGAGTTCTGTTTACGCATTTCTTCTTCTTTTGTTTTCCAGTTATAACCATTTCTATTCTCGTAATGTAGAAGTGTGTTGTGGGGTCTGTCGCATTTCCTACAATTATATGTGGCTGGACAGGTTTGTGATGAGTGTCCTATTCTTAAGCAGTTGACACACCTTTTCTCTTTACGTACAAAGGCATGGCGTTCTTCTACTGACATTGCAGTAAATTTCTTGCATAAAAAGAGTTTGTGTCCTTCTCCACATCCTAATGAGCATTTTCTGAATGTGTTGTTTTGTGGTCGTGTACCTGGTGTTTGATTCCGAAATGGTTGATTTCCAAATTTGCTTCGTTCTCGATTGTTGCTAGTATTTGTGAGATGCACATACGTTTTCCTTTCAAATTGTTTTACTTGTTTGTCTGGATTTTGAACCGAACCTCTTTCTTCTAATGCATTTGCATGCCGTTCTAAGAATTCACAAAATGTATTTAATTTTGGCATCTTTGTATCAGGCAATGAATGTTCCCACAAATCCTTAGCGTGGAAATCAAGTCTGCAACTCATCTGATAAATGTAGAAAATCTCGTACGCTTCTTCTTTGGTATATCCAAGAGTTTCTAGGGATAACTGACATCTTTTTGTAGCATCCACAATTGCTCGAATGGATTTTGGTGTTCCATTGCTTGTAGTCTGCGCGAAAAATCGTTCGACTGCTGCCATTGCTATTTTTCTTTTGTTTTGATATCTTGATTGAAGTTGTCGCCAGGCGATTTCGTAGTTTGCATCAGTTAATGGTAGTTCTGCTGTACATCTTGCTGCTTCTCCTTTAAGAAATGATCTCAAGTAACTGAATTTCTGTACCTTTGATAAGCTTGGATTTTTGTCAATGGCTGCTTCAAAAGTATCTCTGAACGTTGTCCATTCCAAGAAATCTCCATGAAATACTGGAATTTCCAATGTAGGTAACTTTACTCCAGGGTTCCGAGCACTTGTGTACGTTGGACCTGCAGTAAAACCAGAAGAACTCACTGGAAAATTAGCTCTTATACTACGTAATCCGACCGAAACTTGTCGAATTGATTCCAATAATATAAAATAATCATATTTGTGATCATCTTCATCTGCTGGCTTCAAAATTCTAACTTGTTTGTGTATTTTATCCAACTCGTTTCTCCAGTGATCCGTTTCTTCAATGTAGGAGTCAACGATGTCTGGCGTCATTGGAGCAACATCGTTTTTCTTTACTTCTCTGTCCAAAAACTCTAATTTATCTGCTATGGCGTTTCGCTCTGTTTTTAAAGCGTCAGCTTGAGCTTGTGCTTTAGCAGACATGATGAAATTTGTTGATTAAACTGCTAGTTTGTACTGTAATTATACTAAAATTTCACTACTGTATGTAATTTGGCAATTTGTGTACTTGTTAAAATTGATTGTTAAAATTTTCACTAATTAAACTGTTGTAGACTGTAAAACTTTAGCATTGGTTCATTTCACTGTTCGGGAGACCATAAAATGTGCGGTAAATGCGTTGCATTTACTGCGTGGGAAATGAATGGGTTCGTTGGGGTCAACGGTAACGACGAGTTTAGGTTATAACTAAAGAATGCTATTTTATTACTGACTGAAAATCATAGGCATAAAATACATAAGATTTCATTGCATCGGTTTAGCCGGCAATGAGTGATTATAGAATTATATAAAGTTTAGGACTGTGATTAATTAATTGTTGTGTAGTGAAAGTGTGTACAAGTTAAATTACTAAATAATAACGGATTACAAATGTGTGTAGTTGGTCAACGGACCTAAGTTGATACGACTTATGTGCGTATCATTGCGACACAGACGGACCGCGACGAGTGCAACTGTACTGCGAGCGCGAGTGAGTGCGAGTATTTGAACTGGGCGACTGGTGCGCTTCGATTGCGCTCTTATATACTCGCGCTCCGGCGCGGACAGACAAATTAGTTTCCCCAACAAAGGGAACCTAATTTCAATATAAGAAAGAAAACTTGTGGTCTCTTACGACTGCATAAATTACTTTGTGCTAAAAATATAAATGTAAAGTATTCTAATGAATGCAGGTCTTTCCTGCAGTGCCCTTATCAGGGAAACAAAGCCTCATGCTTTGCATACTAGCAAAGTTCAGACATTGTCTGAACATCAATTGATATAAGAATATTTAGATAAAGTTAACCAATTATTAGGACTAATTTAGTCCTACTTGAACTTTTGGCCCGACTGATTTCAGCTTCAATTTTATGCAAGCATTTGTATTCAAAGTTTTGATTCGGCTTAATTACATGTAAATGTAAGTAAATGTCTTAACTTTAAATGACTTGTCTTTAGTTAGCTCCACTTTCAATGCAATTCTGATTTATTAGTAAACAAACTAATTCCGAAAAATATAATTTCCCACCCTACGATGGCTTCTTTTACAAACTAAGACATTTAAGATTTTTCAATTTCATATGTTCTCATTGAACAAAGAACATTTTCTCCAGGATTAAATTTGACCCTTCTTCAATCCAGATACAATTTGGCTTGAGTACATTTTAGAAAGTCAAAGTTGACCTAATTATGGTACCAAATGTCATTTTTGTAAACAAACTTTTCAAAACAAGGCTTTAGGTCAAGGCACATTTGGTGTTTACAAATTTACAAACCTTGAACGTGACCCAGAAAAATAAAGGAACCTTTTATGCCCACCTAAACTTTAGTTTCCCTTTTACTCCAATTTTTAAACAAAGGCAAAGGGTAGACTTTTGGGTATATAAACGACCTCAGCTTTTCAGACCACATCTCACTCACATTTTTAATTGCAACAAGCAAGAAATACTTAACCGCAGTAAGTTCCTTTTGAATATAAATTTCCCAAATACCATATTTCAAATTTTAATTGTCAATTTTTTTGCTTTCTTGCAGGAGAAACTGAAAATATGAGTTTTCCCTTCATTTGGATGATGCTGGTAGCGGTTGGACTGATGTTTGTGTTGGGCGCGGGCGCGGATGACGGCGCGGGGCTGGGGGATTATAAGCCAAGCGGGATGTGCAACGGAAGCAACAACAAAGGGTCCCATTGCCCATGCAGCTACAATTCCCAATGTGCCTCGGGTTATTGTACTTACTACTGCCTGGAAACTTCCCCCAGTGGGGTTGGGGACGGAGTCTGCACCAAACATACCTACACCTGCGTCTAAATAAGCCTAAAAATTCCTTTAAAATATTGGCATTTTTTCAGTTATAATTTAAAACATTCTAATAATGCGATTTTAAGTATTTGCAAATATAAATTTTGAAATTGGTTAAATCATAAAAATGATAAATTGTTGATTTTGAAAGGAAAAATAATTTGTTCATAAATTGTAATAGAAATTAAATTAAAAAAAAGTTTGAATAAATCCCATCAGATTTTTCAGATTTTCATCATTTAGAGACCTATTTGCATACTTATTTCAAAAAAATATGCAGCATTCTAAAAAATTTAGTATCGAAATGATCTTGTTGTTTGAAATTTTATTTTTAAATTCAGGTTCAGAATCTGTATTTGCCCAGATAAATACGTTCATTAGTATTTAATGTGTCCATTCTCAAGCCCTGCACGTAACCAAGAAAAAACGTATTTCTCAAGTTAACTGGAACTGCTGTTAATTTTGCCCCTGACGCTTACGCGCGATAGTTTGAAAATTGAAATATGTGACTTTCTATATGAAAAGGGTGCTACTTCACAATTCGTACTTTTGCCACAGAGCCATAAAAAAGAAGTTAGACAAAATGGCAAAAGCAATTTCGGCTAAATGACAAAATGGTGAATTTTACAAGAATTGGAAAAAAGTGTGTCAAAAATGCCAACATAACTTATAATTTAACATAATTATATTATTCAATATTCCAAACCTTATCAGACTCTCCAGGGCCCTGATAAAGGTCCAATAAGTAAATAAAGTATTCAATAGAATTATTCTTTTTGCCAAAATGTTTTTTGCCGCTTTATCAAAACGCTATTTCAATTGTTGATAATTCTGCTTGTAATTTACGGATCGAGCTGAATCTAATTGCAAATTGTTTAGCTAAGTTTGGGCTATTTAATTAAATTCAGGTCGCCAAATTGGCTTTTTGTGAAGAAGCACCCTTTTAATAGAGAAGGTCACATATTCATAATCGTAAACTTACTTGAACATTCTTTCTCTTTTACTCTAATTACCAGACAAATGACTTTTGGGTAAATAAAGTACTTCAACACAGCTTTACAGCTTTCGACACAATTTTTAATGCAACAAACCAAAAATTATTCAGTAAGTTTTTAGCCCGAGTCAAGGTTTATGCAACCATCGTGTCTGTCTGTCCTTCCGTCTGGGACACGATAGGGCCCAAACGACTTATCGGATCGCTTCCAAATTTTGTACAGGTGTTCTAATACCTAATAGGAAGTCGGAGTTCGAAGATGGGCAAAATCGGGGTAATCGTTTAGAAATGGTGGGGGATTGAAAATTGCCTATAGGGTTAAAATCTTAAAGACCAAAATTTGACCGAATTTGCTTTAAAACAATGCTTTGAGCCTATAATTACTTCTACAAACTGATTTCATAAAAAATATATTCAGATGGTAACAAGAAAAAACAAAAAATGTGGTATGGCAACAAAAAATATTTTTGTCCAAAACAAGCTTTGATGGACGTAAAACTTGATTAGAGATGATATATCGGAACGGCACCCTTGATTAAGAGTCTAAAATGGGTTCGGTGATTGTAATTTTTAAAAAATGTATGAGTTTTGAGTCAAAACTTTTGACTATTTGAAATGCTTGATGATTATGTTAAATAGGGTTAGGTTAAAAATAGAATATTTAGAGAGACTC
>JAQIXN010001178.1:0-21637 GCA_034698145.1 Proisotoma minuta | reverse complement strand
GGGGGCGGCTATGGATATCCTTATGGAGGGGGTTATGGGGGCTATCCCTACGGAGGGGGAGGAATTGGAATCTCAAACTCTGCAGCTCAAGCATCCGCTTCTTCATCTTCCCTTGGAACTGGAATTGGAAGGTATAAGATTTTTTAAATTGTTGTATCATGTTGTCTCAAACATGGATTTTGTAGATTTTAAGTTTTCTTAAGTACATCCATTAATTTTTCTCTCTTTTTGTTATTTCAGAAAGTAAAGAAGCTGTCTCAACTTCCCCAACTCACAAGTCACAATTCATTAAGCAAGACCATGACATGACCATTGACATTCAACAAGAGGTGCTAATTAATGAACTTTAAATGTAATTTAAATTAGTTTTGTTAAGGTTAATCATGACTTCGGTCCGCATCCTTTAAATAAATTTTACTTTGTGCAATTTAAAAGAACAAAAAGTTACCCTTTGTTTTCTGTTACTTTACTTGCTAATTTACTTACATGCATTTTAAAGCCATCACAATTTGTTTCATAATGAATTCAAACTATGCAAAAAGAAAACAAGCAAATCAATTCAAATTTCCAATTAATTTATTTTAAAAAAAGAAGTAGAAAAATATTCGATTTTGCGCTCCAATACATTTCTCGCCAATTGGGTCTAATCAATTTGTTTGATAAGTCAATTTGTTAAGCTCATTTACTTCCATGCGTTGAATCCGGCAGCATAAACTGCTGGGGCAGCAACTCCGTGGGCGTAAACTGGAGCAGCAATGGCGCGGGTGGCGTAAGCGACGGGTTGATGTGCATAGGCAACGCTCTTAAGAAGGGGAGCTTGAGGAACGACGGTGTTTTGCACAATTGGTGGCTGAGGAACGGACACGGTGCGGACGAGGTTTGGCTGGGGAACTGAGACTTGTCTCACCAAATCGGGTTGAGGAACAGAAATTTGTCTCACAAGGTCGGGTTGAGGAACGGCAACAGACTTGACGAGATCTGGCTGTGGAACTGAGATGGTCTTGAGGATTGGGGGTTGTGGTACACGGACCTCCTTGTAGAGTGGGGGTTGTGGGCTAAAAAGTTTGTTAAATACACAATGCAATTAATGAGATTTAAAAAAAAAAAACTTTTGTATTTTCCTACATGTGTTCAGTGCGGATAAGTGGGGGTTGGGGTTCACGGATTTCTAAAGTTCCGAAAAATAAATAGCGATATAAAATGAAAATATTCAATTTATGAATTTGCTACACCTTACCCTTGATCAGAGGAGGCTGGGGAATGGATTCACTTTTAAGAAGAGGGGCTTGGGGGATGACATGTTGTTTCACCAAAGCTGGCTGGGGAACTGCATAAAACCATTTTTACATGAAATTTGCCTTTATAAATCCACATTTTATATTTACCAGCATAGGTCTTGACGGAAAGAGCGGCGGGGGCTGCGGCGTAGACCGCGGGACCTGCTGCGTAGTTGTACAAGTTTCCGGCAGAAGCCATGGAAACGAAGGCGAGGACGGCAACGAACTGTAATTGTATTGATGCAATTGATGAAATATTTGTTCTTGGGTGTGGACTGACCACGCCAAGAAATATTGATTGGTTATTGAAAAACTTACGGATTTCATTTTTGCTATTTTCAAGCTTGACTTGCTTGTTGGAAGGTAAGGTAATGACACTGCCTTGGACATCGATGATGCTTTATATACGGCAGGTGACGTTTTCCAAATTGTGGTTAATATTCTCCATCTATGTAAACTTAATTGGATATAGGAAGACCAACACCTTGACTAGTTTCCTATATGATTAAATAAACAAAGATCGATTTGTTGGAAGGTGTTTGGTCATCTTTGTTGAAGTATTTAGAGATGTGTCTGTCTGCATGGACAAAGGATACATTGTCATTTAAGAATATAATATCGTCACTGGGTTACAGACACTGCAAAAAGTTGTCCATTCACTTTGTCCTTCAGCAACTTATTGATTCATTCATTCGTTGGATTCCATTCAATTATATAAAAAAAGTTTGCTAATTAGTGCCATGAATAAACTAGAGAAGAGCTTCGTCGAGTGAAGATGGAGAATGGGCGTATGTCGTGCTGGGTGACTTTTTTATTACTCCATGTTTCCTAATTAAGGTCAGTTGTAGATGAGTCCTAAATCCCACCAATTTAGGTAATGTCACGTAAAAGCCAAATTATATAAAAATGTCTTTTTTGTAAAAAATATAGCTTGACTAAATTTTCCTTAAGTATCTTTGGGCGTGTTGATTTGTCTGGAGCCACAAATTGACACACTTATTGCTAAAAGTAACAATTAAGTTAATTGTTAGGCTTGTAAATGGCCACCCTGTGTGTTAACGGGATCATTAGTGAGCTCATGTAAATCAAGTTCAATGCAAGTAACTTCTTTGTTTCTACCTATACATTTTATTTTTTAGGCAAACAAGAAACAGCCAAATCCAATAATCTCATGCAAGATATAAATACACTTTGCGTAGCTTAGGTAGCTCTAGTTAAACAGGTTTGCATTTAAAAACATTGCAAAATGTTGGTGGCACTGGAATAAAAATGAAATGAGTTGTCATATTTTTGCATCATTTAATCCATCATTTTATTAAAGCTATTCATTATTCACAAGGATTGTGCTGATTTAGAGCCAATATTTTTTCTAGACCTTTAAAATATTTTTTAAATGACTTTAACATTCAATAAAGTTTGCATAATCTTTTATTGTCTAAAATAAACATAAAATGATTTATTATCCGTATGCCAATATTCCAATATTTATTTTAATAAAAAAATGTACTTAGGGAAACAATCAACCCATCTAAAAGCAACTTGACAGTGAGACTTTCCAAAGAAAATCAAACTGGCCAAATTTATTACAAAAACTTTATTAAAATGTGCTATTAAATCCATTCCTACTCATTCTACAACAATTTTGTTCACGTCAGTTTAATCTTTGCAATAAAAATCGATTTAAGGAAAAATCTTTGCTAATTACATTGTAAACTGAATTAAATTAAATCTATCGGCTTTTATGAATAGAAAGTTGTTCTTTCAAATAGATCTATTTGTATATGCTTATCTATCCAAATAACTGCCAACTAAAATGCGTGACGAACACACATACGCCCATTTTGGAACAGTTTAACGTCTTCTTGGGTTTCTTAATTGTGTCGCATTCCAAGAACTTCAAGGCAAGCGATTAAATCTTGAACTTTCGATTTCAAGTCCCTGGAATTTGGATCAATTACGAGGAATTAGTCATGTCGTGTTTGCCACGGATTAATTTATGATTGCAATTAAATTAAGATTTTTCTAGACATTTGGTGAAAAAGGGAAACAACATTTTTATGTTCTTGTCTTTACTTGAGATTAGGTTAATGATAATGAGCAAGGTTAAAATAACTTTGTGCTTTGCTATGGTACATTATTTTCTTTCAGGGTTGATACTGTGATCTTGTATTTTGATGTGTACATTTTTGTGGTGTGATTGTCAAAATTAGTGACTATATTTTTAGCACCGAATCTATTCACTCTGCCGATTGATTTGCCCTGACGACTGACACAGTTACTCAATTTAGTTATCTGGCAGATAATCAAACCAGACAAAAGCATACACAATTTAAGAAATAAAATGAAATTTGAGAAGGATAAAGAGATCAGTGTCTTTCTGACCGACTTCAAAGTGTCAACTAAAATCACTACTTTATAGAAAATTTCCAAAATCAACTGAATTCTGAGGCAAGTGTTAACCTTTTCAGAAAAATTGTGTGTAGACGTTTGATTGCTTTTACTAATAGCCATTAAGATTTTATGCGAAATCGAGTTAATTGAACCCATGATAATATTTTTTGAGCCGGTGGGAAGATTGACATTATCAAATCATTTTTAGGCCACTATGAGTTCTAAACCCTCGTTTACGCCCGAGCAAATTGCAGAAAGTTTTCGCCGAGTTTGCAAAGGAGACATTATGGAGCCTCATCAAGTGGAGCCATTCATGAAAGATATAGGTTATGATCGAGCACCCGAACAATTGGAGGAATATCGAAATCTAACTAAAGAGATATTTGGCGGGAAAATCCCCCTGGAAGTAGTAACCCTTTACATGCTCGAAATCAATGACACGGAGAGGTTGATGAGGGCCTATGTCACCAGCTGCGATGCAAACGGGGACGGTTTCATCTCCGAGGACGAGTTCAAGGTTTGTCTTAAAACGTTGATTGCCCACGACCCCACGTTTCCAAAGGTCAACTTTCAAGACTTTGTTGAGGAAGCAGACACCAACAGGTGAGGATAGCCATTTGTTTTTCAGGTTTAGAACCCAGAAAATCGTATTTAGTCCAGGGTTTTCAGGATTAGGAATTGAGTAATTTTTTCTTCAATAGGGACGGGAAAATTAGCATTGATGAAGCCGTGGACTGGGTCAATAAAACAATCAAGAACAAGAAAGCCTAATTAAGTATTTGGAAAACTATTAATACAATACATCAAATGAATAAAAGAATTTTCTGATGATTTATCCATTTATTCTAGGCAATTAGAAGACTATGTCAATATATTTATATTGCCAATAGTCACACCCTTGAGTTCATGCTCCTTACTTATTATCCATTTCTAACACTGGAAAGCAAGCATTTTCTTTCTGCGTAAATATTTTGGAAAATTAAGATCCCATTGGAATTAAAATGGCATTTAAAATAACTAACAAGGGAAGCACATTTTGTGACAATCCTTTAGAATTTTTTAACCATACAAAGCCAACCATTATACAGATGCCATGCTCATCTAAAGAACTGGACAAAACCGAAAAAAAGTTAGAGCTAAAAACGTTTTCCAAATTGGTACTACAAACAAGTCGATGGCTATTGAAATTTTCACAAGCAACAGGATTTTTCCCATTATCCATAAAACCTATTGGAAATGGTGAATTCAATTTAGATCTTTCAAAAACTTCCTTTGCGTTTGGTTTCAACATCTTCCTAATTCTTCTCTCGGCAATTTTCGTAATTCAAATGTTAACTGCATCCAAACAACAAACAGACGCTTGGACGGACACACTCAAACTTAAAGGAAAGTCAACGTTTCTTGCAGTGAACTTTACATATGTCACATCAACTGTTATTATGCTAACTTTAGCGCGATTGGATTTATTGTTGAAACGTCATAAAATTTTCAGTTTTTGGGAAAAATTTTGCCAACTTTTGAAAGAGTTTAACGGATTCGAGGATGCAAAAGCTTCGTTTAGTAGATGGAAGCTTATTTCCACGTTCCCTATTTACTTAAGCCTGTTCACAACATTTGTTGGCTTTGTGGGGACATTATTTTACAACACAGGAGGATTTACATCGGCCATGACATTTGTTGAACTTTTGTTTGACCTCATTTTAACACTGGACGTGTGCACTCAAATATTTGGTCTCGTTCTCCCCATAATAGTTGTCAACATTTATGAAACGGGTCTGAAGCTAATTGTCAAGAGCGTGGAGCAAATTGGACAAACTGGAAGTTTGATGTGGAATATGAAAATCTATAAATCGATTGATAGTCAAGTGACAGAGTTTAATCAAGTTTTCGGAAGGAGTTTAGCTTTTCTGTTTTTCCATGCATTTGTATGCTTAATTTATTATGGATACACTGCAATAATCTTTACGCAGCAGGGTGACGTGGCTTACGGAGGAGTCAATGGAATATTTGGCGTGTTGACCATTGCTTGGTTGTATTGTTTGTCGAATTCAGTTTCCGACATAGCAATAAACCGAGAAAAGTTGGGGAAATCTTTGAGTTATATTTGCTTTGATTTGAAGACCAATTGTAAATTTGCAATGTATTCAGAGGCAAGTATTGAAAGTCATAAATATGCAAATGTTTTTTTAAAGTTTTAATTACTACAGGCAAAAATGATGGGCAATCATGTTTCCAATCACAACTTAAAAATTGGAAATTCTATCAATGATTTTGATCTCAAACTTTTGGCTTCGGTAAAAACTAATACATATAATTGATATATTTTTAAAAGAATTCACGAACTAATTATATCAATTGCTCCCAGATTATAACATCGGTTGCGACATATCTAGTTATCGTGGTGCAATTCCAATCAAATGATTTGTCGTGAGAATAATACATTCTTTTAAACAATTTGTAATGAATTAAATTTATTACCCATCAATCTTCAAACAAATATTATAAGTAAATAATGTAAGCATAATAATAGAACCAAAATTGTTTTACTGTCAGTAAATTACTGAATCATTCTTAAAAACCTTTCCAGCATTTTTAATCAAGAAATCTAAATCTTTTTTAATACAACTCAAATTATCTGGCACAATTTCTTTCAAATTATTCACATACTTTGAAACCTTTTCAAAGTTTTGACCCCACTTTTTACTTCTCAAACTGACATCTAGTTTGTCGAAATCTCCTCTGTAATAAGAATCGTCCCTGGCGTAATAATCAATCCATTTGTACAGTTTTGATTTTTGTCCCTCATTTTGCAGTTTGCTGAGAAAATCATTGAAAGCCAGCTCTTTCATTTCGTAGCCATGATTTTGTTGCAGATAACTACGAACCCTTGGATTCATAAGTAGCGTTTCAATGTTTTCAATTTCAGAAGGGTTTAACTCTTCGTAAAATTTGTTTAGAATTTCAAATATCTTTCGCAGATTTTCATAATGTCCATTTTTTAATGCATACTTTTCCTTCAAATCGGCAAGTTTACTTTTGCTTAATCCCAACCTAGCATCATTTTTTAATTCTTCAGAAATTGTGCAAACATCTTCAACAATTTGAAGTAATGGTCCATATTCAGCAGTTAATTTTCTTAAATCGGATTCAAATTGTAAAGTTGGATTAATAATGTTGTAGACGTCAGATGGTGCCTCAGGATGAAAACAAATGCGCAACATTATTTCTGCACATGCATCAACGGGAACTCCTTGTAACAAAACTGGAGTATTCGGCATCTCTCCCGTGGAAATATAGTGGATGTATCTTGTCATAAAATGGTTATTTTCAACATCGTGCTGTCCAGTGATCTGAAAAATGTAATATATTTAATTTATTAATTGCTGTTGAAATTGAAAACGCAATGAATGTTTCCACCTTGTCTCCACAAATGTTTGGGAATCTAAAAACTTTTGCAGGAATTCCTTTCCCAACAGCTTGGCAAATGAGACGCTCGCTAATGAATTTCGATATCCCGTATCCAAAATTTTGGCCAACATCGCAATCATGTTCTTCTGGCCATTGATCAGGAATTTCTTTAGAAACGGAAATTCTTAGTTTTCAAAATCTTACAAATATTTAAATGTTTTACTGATCTTACGTTTCATCCCACACCAAATATCACTATCCACAATTGTAAATAGAGTTGAAGCTTGAAAAACATGTTTTACTTTGCCCCGAGATGAAAATTCCAAAATTCTTTGCGTTCCCAAAATATTGACAGCTTTTATCCCTACTTTTGTCGATAGTCCTCTTCCATACATTTCCAAATGAGAATTTTCAACAGAGCAATTAATTATAGCGTCCATTTCAACGGATAGACTCTCGTAAATAGATTGCTCTATTCCTAATTTATCCAATGTCACATCTCCTTTAATCGTTGAGATTTTGCTCATATCCGTCTTATCCTTCAGAGAAAGATGTTTTAGTCTATTTTCTATTCTCTCAAATCCGTTAGATCCACGAAGTAAGCACACAATCCTGTTAATTCCGGGGTATTTCGACAATTGTTGTAAAACGTAAGGTCCCAAATTCCCCGTTGATCCCAAGAAGAAAACTGTCCTAATTGATTGGATTGGAGTAAAAGCAAGACTTTGCTTTGTCTAAAAATTTAAAAAGTAAATAAAAGCATTAATTTTTGCATCAATAAAACTTTGAATGTCTGAAAATTTATATTACATTTATTGTATCCCATAAAACCGAGTCATCTCTAATAAGTTGCCTTCTTTCCTGAAGGTTTTTATCATCCGATTTTCCATACAATCGTTTGAACAAAACTTCAGCTGTTAGTTTGATGGAGTTGCAATCAGCAATGTCTGCAGGGGTTAAAATCACTCTTGATGCCAACATTTGTTGGAGCATGTTTTTTTGTTCAATTAGCATCAACGAGTCTAATCCCAGTTCCTATCGATTCAAAATTCATAAATACATGCTACATTCTTTGCATAACTTTTTAATAAATGTACCTGCAGATTTTGATTTTTTTGAATAGAATCTTCAATTTTTAAAATCCCTTTTACAATCCTCTCTACATAATTCTCAATAGTAGAAATTAGTTTTTCACTGTCCTTGCCGCAGGCTTCTAAATCCGCAAAGAATTTTGCAGATGAAATTTTCTCCGATTTTTCTATTAATTTAAAGACTAATCAAAACATATCCTTATAATTATTTAAACTAATGGTATGGTATGTTAATTTACCAAAACTATATTGCACTGATTTATCCTTTAAGGAGCTAAAATATGGAGTGATCCAAGGAGTCAACTGAGAATACATTTTCCAATCCATTTCCACAGTAACCAAACGGCTTGAATTTGTTCTTATCAAATGCTCAATAACATTTAGCGATTCTTCTGTGGTCATTGGCTGAACAGCTCTAAGAACAGCTCCAACAGCCACGCCATGTTCTCCCCATTGACCCCAATTAATTGAAGATCCAACTAATCCAATGGAATTTCTGTAGCTGACCAAACTATCTAAAAACGTGTTTCCTCCAGCATGATTACTTTGTCCTGGGGAACCCAACAACGCAACGACAGACGAAAACACGACAAAATGCTCCAAATGTGGGGTTGACTTTTCGAGCGATAGTTTATGGAGATTAATTCCACCCGCGACTTTTGGACCTAGTGCAGCTTCATATTTCTCTCTCGTTTGATTTGGAATTGTGGCGTCTGACAAATTTCCAGCGGAATGCATAATTCCTCGCAAAGGATAAGGCAATTGCCTATTTATCCAATAAATTATTTCTTTGCACTTTTCATAGTCTGAGACATCTCCCAATTTTATATGAATGGAAGCTCTCTCAGTTTTTCCGAGTTTTTCAATTTCCTCCAAATATGCTTTGCAAGGTGGACGTCTGCCCATTAGAACCAAATGTTTTGCTCCCTTTTTCAGCATCCATTTTGCTAGTTGAAACCCGATTCCGCCACACCCACCGGTTATCAAATATGAAGCCCGGTCACTGAAAAGAGGACTTTGTCCTTCAGAAATTGATGGGAAAGCACATATAATCTTTCCAATGTGCTTTGCGGCTCCCAAATAATCCAGTGCCGATCTTATATCTGTTGCGTCAAACTTTGTATACGGAAGTGGCTTTATGAGATTGTTGTCCAAATATTCTTGGAGCTTGTTATGCAAACTGTCACGAGTGGAAAAATCCGTGCCCATGTCTTCCACAAAATAATTCACATCTGATCGCAAGGCCGACACTTCTTCTCTTGACCAAATGTTGATTTTGCTCATTTCTAAAAATCTTCCATTTGTAGCAAGCACGCCCATGCTAGTTTCTTTAAATCCTTTTGATGTGAGAGAATTTAGCACAACATCAACTCCTTTTCCTTCTGTGATCCTCATGGCTTCTTTTCCATATTCTAAATCTCTTGAATTAAAAACATGCTCTAATCCCATTATTTGTTTCAAATAAGTTCGTTTTCTCCTGCTCCCAGCAGTTGCAATGATTTTAGCTCCTACATTTTGCGCAATTTGGATGGCACATAAGCCAACCCCACCAGATGCAGTATGGATCAAAACGGTTTCTCCACGCTGAATTTTCCCAACGTTAATGAGACAATTGTAAGCCGTCTGGAAAACTACTGGAAGCGTAGCTCCGTCCTCGTAAGTCATTCCAGAAGGTAAAAGTACCGTTTGAGATTCATCAACAATTGCATGAGATGGCAGAGCAACATTTTCATATTTAGTGCCTAAAACAATGTCCCCTAACTTACGGCGTTTTACATCTTTCCCCACTGAAGTAATAATGCCGCAATAATCGATGCCAAGTCCGTTCATTGATTGAAACTAAGAACCATCAAAATGTCCTTAAAATTTAAACCCGCTGCTTTCACTTCCACTTCAATTTCAGTGGGACCCAAAAACTTGCGAGGGGATGAACAAGTTTTAAATCTCAAGTCAGAAATTGTTTTGGACGAAGGAAGTTCCAATTCAAATCTTGTTTCTTTTTTTGACAAATTTAGTTTCAGTTTTGGATAGGGAAGAATTTGGGGAGATTGTTCAGTTAGTCGTAATTTGTGTCTTTTTCCATCTTGATAACAAACTTGCCTCTCTGTATCGTTGTTTGAGACCTCAAAAATCAAATCCGTTACATTTCTTTTGATATCATCATCTCCATCAAATACAAGATATTTTCCTCCAACGTCCGAATTTTCTGTGAAAAATGTTCTAAACATTCCTAGAATGGTTCCAAATTCTGGTAATCCTTGTTTTGTTACCACAAAAGTTTTTGGCAATTTTCCTCCAGAATATTCCGTTTTGATATAGGTTTGCAAGAAATTAAGAAATATGTGAGCCATTTCGCAACTGGATTCAAAGTTTTCCAACATTTTCCCATCAAAATCAAAGCAGTTGTAAATGATGCCTTCAATTTCTTGGCTGAGAAATTTCTCTAGATTTGAAAAATCTTGCAAGTTTTGAATAAACACGTTTTTCCCAAGTTGGCTTCCAAATTCAACTTTGATCTTGTTGCAAAATGGAGATTTTTCTTGATTGATAATTGGATTCAAAATCAACCATTTTCTGATTTCTTTATCGTTCTCAATTGGGATCTGTTCTTTTGCTTCGTTCCATTCTGAACAAGGCAACCAATCTTCCTTAAAAAGAGGTGGCATAGGAAAACTTTCTTTGTTTTGGGCAACTTCCAAGTTTCTCTCAAATAATTGTAAATTGGTTTTAACAAATTCAATTCCTTCTGCTTTTGCAATTAATTTTCCTTCCAAGTTATAAAGTCTCGTTGTAATTTGATTTTCAGCTTTACAACACTGGATAACAAATTCAGTTTCCTGGCTGCTTGGAATAAGAGTTTTGAATAAGACAAAGCTTCCTACTTTTACCGGTAAATATAGCCCATCAAAATTGGTTCCCATGTAACAAATCAAATTCATTTGTATCATTGCGTCTAAAATAACGGGATGAAGCAAATCATGCTTTTCTCTGACATCTGAAGACAGTTTCACTTTTGCAGTCAGTTTTCCATCCTTTTCATTTTCCCAAATACTCTTAATGCTTTGAAATTCTGGGCCAAAATTATATCCAGCGGCTTCGAGTTTTGTATAGAGATCTATCACGGACGATAAATGCTTTTTTTCCAGCAAAATGTTTATATCAATGTCAACATCATCTTTTGGAATTTGTGATTGAAGAAATAGGGGCAAAGTACAACTCTCGAAACGAACGTTTTTCTGACAATAAGCATCTTTGGATTGTGATGTATTAAATTCCCCATTTCCTGTGCAATGCGTTATCCATCCGGTCCCATCTTTAGAATGAATGGAAATTGCGAATTCATCGCCAAAAGTGGAAATTATTGTGTGTAACTCTTTTGTCAATTTTTCTTCTAAAATTAGTGGGGATTTGACAACAATGTCTTTGACTGCTAATGGCAGTTTTGATGATGTAAAATTGTTCAAAGCAGCTAAAGCCACCTCAACAAAGCATGCAGCAGGGGTTATCACAAATTTCCCAATTTTATGGTCATTAATATAAGAATGAGTTTGTTGGGAAATTTTATTTGTGAATCTTGCTTCCTCTTTAATTTGATCCAAATCTTGAACTTGCTCTGGCTGATTTATTGAAGATCCCAAAAGAGAATGAATTTTGACAGTCTCTGCTTCTTTAATTGATGTACTGAACCAAAAACGTTTTCTTTCAAATGGGTAAAATGGAAGAGAAACTTTGTTGCATTGAGCTCCATACAAATTGCTAAAGTTTATGGAAATATTTCCATTGGCAATGTAAATTTTGGAAATTGCTTCCATAAAATTGCCCCAATCATTATTATTTGATTTAATATTTTGGGGGGATGGGCGACGCATGGATGACGCAAAATTATTTGGGACATTTTGAGACATTATTAAGGCAGAAAGAACTGGATGAGGACCAACTTCAATAATCAAGCCTTGAAAATTTTCTTTTTCAAAAAGTGTTTTAGTTGCAGCCACAAAATCAACGTGATTTCTTGTGTGTTTTATCTAAAAGATTTAAAATTTTCAAACTGTTTAAAACTGTTTTCAAGACGACTATTTATATAAAAGTAAACTTACCAAATATTCAGCATCGAGTCTGTCCATTAATTTTCCTCCGTGAACAGAGGATAAAAATTTTGAACCTTGCGTTTCTCCATAATTAATGGATTCAGCGACTTTTCGGTATTCATTTAACATCGGATCCATAGCTCTTGAATGAAAAGCCGAATGTGCTTCTAAAATTGTCGACTTAATCCCCAACTTATCGCAGTGACTTTTGAACTCTTTAACAACCTCTGAGAGTCCTGACAATGTAGTCTGATCTGGTGAATTTACCGCAGCCACATCCAACCATTTTTTAACGCAATTCTGAGTTACAAAGACGTCCACAATTTCTTCGAGCTTTTGATGAGCCAACTTAACTGCAATCATTTTCCCACTCGGCAAAGCGTTGATTAAGCGACATCTAGCGACTACAAGTTTCAAAGCATCTTCCAATTTTAAAAGAGATGCTGAAGTAGCAGCCGCAAATTCCCCCAATGAGTGACCAAGGACCAAAGATGGAACGATTCCCAAAGATTTCCATACCTAAAAAGTTAAATAATTTAACATCAATATTGTTTTGTTATTGTAGATTGTTTAAACGTTTTAATGTAATGACCTGCACGAGACAATATTCCAAAACAAATATTGATACTTGAGAACAAAGCGAATAGTTGATTAAAGTCTTGTCTTGTTCTCCCCACATAATCTCTTTGAGGTCATATTGATATCCTAATGTCTTTAGAATTTGTTGGCACTTGTCAAAATTGGCTCTAAAAATTGGATTGTTGTTGTAAAATCCTTCGCTCATCCCGTGCCATTGAGAACCTTGTCCAGTGAAAATAAAGCAAATTTTTTCTGCATTTTTTGTTTCGGTTTCTTCTACAATCCCTTGTAGATAATTTCCCTTTTCCAGACTTTCTTTTAACTCTTGTTTGCTATTGCCAATTACAGCCAATCGATGACGGAAATGAGTTCTCCCTGTGTTTGAAGCGTAACAAATATTTTCCAAAGAATCTTTGGTTGATGATAAATGTTGTTGATATCGGGAGACTAAATCATTCAATGCTTTCTCAGATTTTGCAGAAAGTGTTAAAATATGTTGAGCAGTTTCCTCCTTAAGTTCTTGGGTTGGCAATTTCGGGTAAAAGTTTTCAGGAAATTCTTCAAGGATTACGTGAGTATCAGCCCCAGTTATGCCAAATGAATTAACCCCAGCGATTCTTGGTCTAAAAGGATACAGAGAAGTTAAAATGGGGGAAAAATTGAGACAAGCAAGTTAAACCTTTCTTCTGATTTCCATTCCATGGCTTCCATTGGAACAATCGCAGGAATTGCATCAAGGTTTATTTTAGGGTTGATCTCATTCACAAATAGCTGGGGCGAAATGATGCCATTTTTAATTTCCATGATTGTTTTCAACACTCCTGCCATTCCACTGCAACTTTCAGTATGACCAATGTTTGCTTTCCCTCCAGTGATAATCAAAGGAAAGCTTCGTTTTGAAGTAGCATAAACTTTTGTAATTGCTTTCACTTCCAATGGATCACCAATTGCAGTTCCAGTTGCATGTGCTTCAATTTTTGTAACTTGTTCAGGGTTTATATCTGCGTCCTGAATGGCAATATTCATTGCCAAAGCTTCACCTAAGTAAACAGAAAAAATAAGTTAGTGGGAGACCCAATAGCTTATCTTCAGCGATGAATTACCTTCTACAGTAGGAGTTCCCATAGACTTGCTCTTGCCTTCCTGACTCATCCCAAATCCTCTGATTAGCGCGTGAATTCGGTCTCCATCACTAATTGCTGAAGACAATCTTTTGAGGATGACAACTCCACAACCTTCTGACGCCACGTAACCATTTGCTCCTTTGTCAAACGCCTTGCATCGAAAATCTGGGGAAAGCACCACATTCATGTCCCCTTGTTCAAAAGGCTCTGTCAAAATATTGACCCCGCCCACAATTGAAATTTCAGATTGTCCTTTTCTCAGATTTGCAACTGCTAATCCAATGGCAACTCCTGCAGAAGAGCATGCACTTTCGAGTCCAACAGTTGCTCCTGAACATTCAAAGAAATGAGCCAATCTTGCAGCCAAGGTCGCAAATGAGTTTCCCATATACGTTCGATACTTTTCCTTCTTCTTTAAAGGATCAGAAATGATCATATCTCGATGATACATTCCCCACGATCCCGTATAAATTGAAGTTAAAGTCGCCTTTAGTTTGTTTAATGAAGTTCCAGAATTTTCCAATGCTTCCCACGCAACTTCAAGTAGCAATCTTTGTTGAGGGTCCATCCACTCTGCTTCAATTGGACTCACTCCAAAGAACCTGGCGTCCATTTCATCAATTGGACAGGATAAGAAGCCAGATTGAACTTTTTTGTGTTCATCATTCAGGAAACAGGATTGTTCTTCGGTCCACCGATTTGGAGGCAGGTCGACAATCGCGCATTTAGACTCCACAAATATTTTCCAAAATTCCTCGACAGAATTAGATCCAGGCATTCTGCAGGAAAGTCCAACAATTGCAATTGGTTCAGTTGCATATCCTTTAAACTGTATATAGGAAAATTTAAGCGTCGAATAAAATTACCAAGTATTTACAATTTGCAAATGCTGTATTACCAAAGGAGTATATGGAATTTGCCCATCTTTGTTGATAAAATCTTCAACTTCCTGGGAAATTGCATCCATTAATTTTTTGACAGATTTGACAAAAATGCCATTGTTGTTTTTCAAGTTGCAAACACCGTTTTCAAATGTAAGCATTTTGGGAGGTCTTTTGATTCTATATAACATTTTAAAATTTTGAATCAAAATTTTCAATTATTAGTAATTTTTAGTATTTAGCAAAATCTTACAAATTATCATTGTCACATTCAAACGAATCCAACAAATTTAGCTCAATTGCCGCATCAAGTATGATAAAATCAATTCCTGCATTCTCCAAAATTCCCCGGTTGTTCAATCCAGAATTCTTAGCATTTTTAACTATTTGTAGTTTTTGATTCATAGCAAAATCAGGCTTCAAAATCGTAACTTGTTGTCCGCAAGTGAGTTGGGGAAGATCGAATAAATCGTCAGCATTGCTCAAAACCTTATTATTTTAACATAGGAGAATGAAGGTTATATGAAATTTAAAGACGTACCAAAGATGAATTGTGAATGAGAACAATTTTAGAAAACTGCATTAAACCAGATGCGAATTTGATTTGTGAATGTGAGTCCATGTCCCGAGAACCAAGAATAGCGTCAAAACTTGAAGACAAAGGCAGCCTAGATTACATAAATTCCGCTATTAAATGACGCTGTTCTGAAAAATTTATATTTTTTATTTATAAATAATCTCACCAAAGGGAAGAATTAACGGAAGGCCCGGCCACAAGAAATATTTTTCTGTTTGTGTAAACTCTTCTAAGAGAACGCAATAAAATCAAAGCCCTTTTGACCTCTTTGTCATTTTTGGCAAATGTCAGCCAAATCTCTTTTTCCGGGGGTACTGATAAATAGATGAAATGACAATAGTCAGTGCTCGATATTTAAATATTTTATTTGTCCGATTGCTTACATATTTTTGGTAATGTCAAACCGTTTTCCATGTCAACCTCTTTTCTTATTTTAAAACGACACTAATTTCAATCAACGAATGTTTCAAGAATAGTGCAATATTTTGAGTAAGAAGGGAAATCGCATTTTGTGGAGTTTAAATACCATCATAAAGGTACCAGAATAATAGACCAAGGTGCTAAATGTTGTACTAAATATCTAATTAATGTTGACTTTCCTGGATAACTTTTGCTATAATTTTATTTAATTAATTGCTAATAGATTAATCTTAAAAATGGCTAACATAAATATTAGCCAAAAAAACATGTTTAGCGACAACAAATTCAAGGTATCTTAGTTTGCATACATGTAGTTTACAGAATTATGAATATTTCAGATTCTTGGAAATATGAAAAAATTGACAATTTTTCTGAATTTTTCCTTAAATTTCCTCAAATTAATTACTTTGTTATTGTTATAGCGACAAGTTGCTGCGACCTGCTACTCAAAATTAAACAACTTTGGGTAGCAGGATGATACGTATTTTTGAAAAATATTCCTTTTAAACTAGTAATTCTGTTACAAAACCAGTTTTAATTTCCAGACATAACAAAGCCTACCTCAACAATAACAAGATTAAGTATCTAATTAATTCGGTGTCAGTCAAGAAAAGATGTAAACAAGTCTGACGTAGATAAGAAAAAGGGCTACTATATAGAAATGAATTTAACTTCGTAAACGTATTTTTAGAATAGTAAATTTAGGTATAATTTCTTAAAATTAAGGCTAAAATCTATTTGGCATTAGATCTAAGTACATAATAATTAAGGATCCTTATGAGAACAACAAAATTCCCTCACCGCTAAATCAATTTTTCTTTAAAAAATCTAAAAAAAAAAGTTTGGTAAGCTCAAAGCAGTTCAAATTTTGGTTCAAAACAAATCAATCAATTAAAAAATGATTTAAACAAATTATCTTTATCCGATTTTACATTCAATGTTGCCAACGGATCATAGACTATTTGAATTTAGTCAAGCAATGAAAGTTAGTTTTAGTCTTTTCGACAACTGAATTTTGTTTATAATTGCAGTCTATGACCATTAGCATTTAGGTATTACATAGCTATGATGATTATTAGTAAAATTATCTTGAGTTAAAAAGTTGCTTTAAGTTTTTGAATGCCGTCAAAGTTAGAAATTTACTCAAAATATTCTCAGATCGTAAGGGAAAGTAAATTTTAATCTTAAAGGAAAACTTTATTTTAAAACTGATTGAGAGACTTTCCTTAATTTATATTAAATTAATTGTTTGGAAAAACAGCTTATAACACAGACGCACTTATCAAACCAGTTTTAGATTCCAGACAAGGCAAAAAGATACAGGATCTTAACAAAAAGATCTAGTAAGTAACGGCTGAGAGGTTAAACAAAGATCAAAACTGTCCACAAACAATAAATATGTCATTGCATGTTTCGGTCAATAGTCTTAATGGATAAAATATTCAAATATTTATGATTCATAAGGCGTTTCAGATTGAATATGTTGCAAAGCTGATGGATAAAAAGTATTCTTATGAGATAGTGTCATTATAGCTGTATTATGTTGTATAATGAGGTATGAAAATACAGAATTCAAGAAGAAATAAAGAATTTCTTCTGAATTTTATAAACTCCAAAATAAAATCTACAATAGACAAACTTCTTGCTAGTTTTGTCTAAACCTTGCAGAAGCTTAATGTAATTTGTAATGTATTTTGGTAATTTTAGCAGTTCTTTTTCCTGGAACTATTGAACTATTCTTTTTCCACAAGGTCACCCTGTAAAAATAGGTTAAGCGTCTGGAATTTTTTTAGACCCGGAATTTGTACAATGCCAAAACCTAAAAACAACTTTAAATTGCCTTAACAAATAATTTTATTAATTAAGTAGTTTTGTAAGCGGGTCTTCATGCACATGAATATGTAATTACATAAATAACGTATATAAGACTTTATGTTGGCATTGTTCACAATCGGCAAACGGACTTTGAGTTGTAAACGGGCAATAAAATAAACTGGGCATAATTACTTGATGACATTATTTTTATAAGAAAATTAAGTATGCATACATACGTACAACCTAAATCCAAGTTCATATCAATGCTTAATATATATATTGAGTAGATGTTATATACTACACAAGGAAATACAAGCATTTTCAATCAAAATGACTGAGCTTCATTGGAAAGTTTTTGAATTTCATTCCAAATCCTTTCCGTTTCCAAATATTTTTCCTGTGCTCTATAATCCAGTTTTAAGACAAATGGTTATAACAAAACGAACATTAAAAGAAAAATTGGCCTTCATTGCAATCAATATCTTTCTCTTCTTTTTCTTCATATTGACTCCAATACTTTTGTACATTTCTGGAAGGCTTTTTATTCATTTGGATAAGCAGAAACTTGGATCTGAAATCATAGTTTTACTTATTTTTATTTCATTTGAACTATTTGCAGTTTGCGGGAATTTAATAACAGCGTTGAATATCGATGGATGTGTTAATGGATTCAATAATACTGTCATCGCGATCAAAAATATCTCAAAAGGTATTGCCTAGTATCTATCTATTATACATTCTAACATTCAAAGACTGAATACTATATATAAAAGAGTAAAAATTCATTCCTCGCAAAATTTGCATCCATAAATATTTTGTACACAACAAAAAAATGCCAACTTAGCTATGCACATAATGCACACTTGATAATCTTGAATTAATTAATTTTTATTTGAACAATTTTTATTCTAGGTTTCCCCCGTCAAAAGAAGAAAATTCTGAAATCTTCAATCAACTTTTGGGGACTACTTGTGTACTCATTGTGTATTTGCATCCGATACCTGGCTTATCCTGTTGGATTCTTCCTTGTTTACTTTAATTTGGACATCCCACGACTTGCAATTGCAGAAATATCCTCCTGGTCTCACACTTTCGATCTAATTCATTCCAAACTTCTGTATCCCTTAAGAATAACTCTCGCAATCGTCAGTATTCGCGAATCCTTTCGGTTCATGTCATTTCTGACAGTATGGAGCATAATTCTTTTAGATGGAGGACTCTTGGCGTTGGTCCTGTTATTTAAGGCAAGAGGACTTCTTAAAGCCGATCTTGGAATGAGGCAAATGTATATCGGAGGTCAAATTGGAATTTTACATATGACATCTTTCCAACAACCAGTAATGGGGATTTTCATTGCTCAGGGAGCGTTCACAGTTTTATTTTCAAACATTGCGGTGTTTAAGCTGTATGGCGTCATAGAATTTCCACTCTATTTATTCTTTCCTTTTGTTCAATTTTTTGTTCCTTGCCTAATAATATTTTTTGTTCCGCGAGGAGCCGCTTTTTATGAAATGAGCCGATTAGGATTAATTCGTTGGAAAAATGAGACAAATTATGATGCAGCCACTGCTGCAAAAGCCAAAGGTAAAAGGGATATTAAATGTGAGGTTAGAAAGCGAGAGGTTCGGGCGTTGAGACCTTTCATAGTTTCTGCATCTTTGGGATTGGCTAAAATTATAAAATTTAAACGGTCTACGAGTACTACATTTTTATATTCGTGCATTGAAGCCAGTGTGTCCGCGATGATTAGCTTTAAATTATAAAGCTTGGATATCTGAATTTTTGCAAAGTTCAAATGGTTTGAATTACCATTTAATAAGAATTTCGAAGCTAAAGTTGGCTAATTTTTAGATAATGTTAATGTATTAATATAACACAATGTTAGTTTTAAACAGATATATTAACTTTTTAACTAATGAGTATAAAAATAACAATATTTAACATGAATTATTTTAAGCAATAAATCTCCTCTCAATATAAACATAATCCAATTTTTCCTCATTCTAAAATTGAAGGTTGGGAAAGCCCAAATCAGCGTGGACAAAAGACCAACCTACCAAACCAATCAATCAAAAGGAAATCACAAGTCAATTGTCAATTTATTATCAATTACTTATCAATTATGTACTATCGTACGTTTGGTTACAAACAAAAAATAACATCATTTGCAGGTTTTGCGCATTAGTCCTCAAAATGAAGCAATATTTTTTAACAATTTTTCTTCTACTTGCATTCTGCTCTTTTGTTTATTCTGGAGAGATTATTGAATCAGAACATATTACTAATTGGGGAGATTGGGGATATTTTCAAAAATGTGCGAATGGAACATTTGTCCAAGCATTTCAGCTTAGAACTGAACCATACAGGGGGCCACTGGTGGATGACACAGCTTCAAATGGTGTCAGACTCTTTTGCGGAGATCCAGGTTAGAATGTAAAACTTTCAAATTATAACAAGAGATAAAATTATATTATTTTTTCAGAAAATATCAACACAAGATACATTTCCAGCACCGAAGGACATTGGGGGGATTGGGGGGCAATCAACAAATGTCCCGGTGGAGGCTATATACATGGATTTTCCCTTCGTGTTGAGCAACCATTTCTCATCGATGATGAAACGGCCACAAACAATATTCGATTTTTCTGCAACAATAGCGATGAACCTTTGGATGGAGACGGAACAAACTTTGGAATTTGGCGAAGCGTTAGACGCTGTGCAAGAACTGAAGCCCTTTGTGGACTTCAAACTCAAGTTCAAGCAGATCAAGGCATTTTTTCGGATGACACAGCTTTGAATAATATTGCTGCGGAATGTTGCGAACTTCTTTAAGGATTAGAAATATTTATTTTCATATTATGCTATCTTAATTTTTTGCCAGTAATAAATAAACTCTTTGTAAACATGTGTAAATATGTAGCGGAGAGTTAGCTAAATCGTGCTGATTGTGACATTTTTTGACCTCTGAACTTTTTTGAGGTCAAATTTCACTTGTTTTCAATTTATTTTTCGAATGAGACCCCATATGCAAAAAGACATTTTTCGTCTTAGGGACATGTCCTTGTGACGTTTTTTTTCGTCACAGAGACATGTGAGACAAATGCGTGAGGCATTTTTGAATTTTGCTTAAATTTATCTTTCGAATGACACCCTATTTGCAAAATGACGTTTTTCGTCACTTGGACATGTCCTTGTGACGCTTTTTTCGTCACAGATACATGTGAGACAAATGCTTGATGCATTTTTGAATTTTGCTTAAATTTATCTTTCGAATGAGACCCTATTTGCAAAAAGACGTTTTTCGTCACTTGGACATGTCCTTGTGACGCTTTTTTCGCCACAGAGACACGTGCGGGATGCATTGTTCATTTGTGCTTAAATTTATCTTTCGAATGAGACTCCATATGCAAAAAATACATTTTTCGTCACTTGGACATGTCCATGTGACGATGACGTTGTCCGATCATGTCCATTTTCAAACTTGACCTTTATTTTGACCTTAGTGACATGTGTGCAAAGTTTCATACGTTTATGACACTTTGGTCACAAGTTATCGTGCTGACAGACGGACAGACAGACAGACAGACAGACAGACAATGCGTTCACATAATGTAGCTCCGCTACATAATAAATTGAAAGTCTTACAAGTTTTTATTTTCAATTTTCAATTTCGAATTCAAATAACAATTCGGTCAACAAATGTATATTCTAAAATTGTTGACCAGGTTTAGTTTAAAAATTAACTAACTAAATTTAAAAAAAAAACAATTTTACAATTTATAGAAAGAACTAATTTAAAACAAAAACTTACTCTTGATTTTGTAGGCATTTGAGGAAGTGAATTTTCTTCTTCAACTTTCAATTTTGGATTTGTTTACCTAAAGAAAAAAACATTTGAATTACGTTTTGATAAATTAATACAATTTTTGTTGCTCACCGTTTGAAATAATTCAGATTTTGTTTAAAATTTGGAAAAACTTTGTAAT
>JAQIXN010001177.1:0-21654 GCA_034698145.1 Proisotoma minuta | reverse complement strand
ATAGTTTTATATTTTATTATTATTATTTTTACCCCTTCATATCAAATGCTCTCCCAATAAGATTTCTCAAAATGTCAAAATTGGTCAAAGAGGGATCCACACTAAACCTGCGACTGTTATTTGCCCCACCCGTTGCACTTGAGATGGACGATGTGGAGCTGGTCATTGGGTCATTTTCTTTGCTGACCGCTTCCTCCTCTTTTGGGGACGAAGCTGGACAAATCTGCTGTAGATTGATATTTTGCAAATTAGAATTGATCTTTAGCAAAATATAAGATTTTTTACTCTTTACCTGTACCACAACTCGTACAGCATCTTGATAGTATGTAGGGTACGGGTAATGACTTATAGAAGATGACCTACTTCCACTAACACTGCTCGACATTATCTTGGATTCTATAACTAAATTTTGCGGAAAAATATACAAATGACTAGAATATTTCACCAGTTTACTGTTTATGTTTTTACTTAATTATACTGTTTTTGTCACATAGTAAATGTTTACAACAGTTTTGCAGTTGACGTATGCAAATGTTTTATCTAACTGTTATCAGTTCATTGCGAATATTTAACTGAGAACAACCTGTCGAGTTGTCTGCATAAAAGAGATGTGTCTACCCTGCAATGCCAAAAAAAGATTTCTCTTTTAGAGGTACCTTCTATACCAACAAATTCTACACTTTGTGCTCTATTAGATGCGAACAAGGTGCAAGAACTAGATCAAAGTTTTCTAGCATGTATTTACCCGGAATCGGGAATTCATACAGAATTAGTAAGGTTAGGGCTCATTTTATTCACCGATAATTTACGAATGCATTTTTCTTGTCTCACGTAGTAAACAAAGCCCACGGTCACCGTTGCTTATTGAGGACGCGATCTGCAAAGAGATTTCATGATCCATAAATATTGTTTCAAAAAGCATGCAATCAATAAAATTGAATACCTGTATATCGACGACATTCTTTTAGCAACGTGTTGTAGCCGTCACACTCCTGAACTTCTTGTGCCCTGTAGGCACACTCGATAAAGTTTTTGAGTTCCATTGCACATGGGTCGTCATTTGGTATTTTACATGAGCCATCTTCTGAACATTGAACTTCTGGAGGTATTGACGCACTAGCTGAGCCAATTATAGCGGCTGCAATAAGATTACCCTACATAAAACATTTTCAGAAATTAAATGAAAACATTATCATTTACCAATAATGCATTTTGGCATCATAACTTACAGCAGCCACTCCCGCAGCAGTAGCACCGATTTGCTTCATCATGCTCGGTTGTCCTGTGTTTGTAGGTTTTGGTTTGGGGGAAAATGGAGTGGGAGTGGTTGGCTTTCTGCAGTTAAACACTTGCATGAATGGATGAATAGCATATATACATGATGGGGGATTATTTTGATTTGTCTTTTATATTGATCTCGATTTACCCCGTGGAATATGATCGTGAGCCACCCCCACCAAACTTGGGCGATCCGCCCCCACTGCTCCCACGACCACCTCTACTCCGAGGCATCTTAGATTTGGAGAAAGTATATGTAAATGAAATTATAAAAATACAAAACTTGCAGAACAAATACAAATTGAGACAAATCGAGAATAGGATCATAAATGAGCTTTTTTGTAACCTCGGATGCCTAGATTCGCTTTGACTTTACCACTATCATTTTTATTCAATCATTTTTTAAAAAATCAATTAAGATTCTCTTAACTATTTTCTCCAATTTGTATTTCATCCAACACCTTTTGCCATTCTGCTTTAAACAAGGCTACAGGATCTGGCTTCAATGCTTCTTCACGCTCACTAATTTTAGCCTTTAACTCAGAATTCTCATCCTGTAATTTTCGAATCTATAAAAAAAACACAACTGTAAATTATTTATAGTAACGTTAAAAAGTTTCAATTTTTGATACCTTTTCCATAATTTCATTTGCCTGTTCCCTAACCTTTTCGATATCTTTAACCTTTGGGATCCCGAGGCCCATAAATCCCAGTACCCAAGAAAGAGGATCATCCGGCTTTTCATCATCTTCGTAAAGAGCCACAATGGCTCTAATCACAGCATACTTAAATCCACTCTTGACCAAATACTTTCGAAACTGAGCTTTTTTGCTGACGCCTCCATCAGTCTCCAAAGACTCGGAATTATTTAGCGGAGGACGTTCTTGATTGTTTGGAGGTGACGCAGTCAAAGTCTCACCTTCACCTCCCGAATTATCTTCTTCTGTCTCAATGTTCTCGTCTACAACAATAGTACTGGGGCGAGCCGATACGATGACGCTATGACGCTCCTTTTCTTTACCCTCAACTTGCCCTGTCGTCTTTCGACGAGTTAAAGAACTTTGCTGTCGTTTTGAGGTGGACATTATTATTATACAACTCTGTAATATTTTATGATTTGCTACTACTTTAGCTAATTTGTTAGTACATATAGGCTATGTAACTCCATAGTTATCAAGTCAATGCTTGGACCACAACAGAATACGTATAGTTTGACTTTCAACGCTTTCTTTTTATTTTACCAAAAAATGGCGACATTGGAAGACTTTTAATTTTGAGGACATGCGATGACTAGGCTGATAATGATCATTCTAAATGTGGAGAACAGATTAGTACAATAATTTGAATTTAGACACAGCCATATGAGTGCAATCCTGGAAACTGGAACCTCTTCAATTTAATAAAGGAAGGATGACGACGGGCAGGACGAAGCAGAAGAATGGGATGACAGCTGACGCAGACGAGTCGACGTTATTTGCTAATCAGAGATTACACCGTTTTGAAATTTGTGAATTGACATTTTAAGTTAAATTATTAATGTACCAGCTTTCGTAGTACTCGATGGGGTTGAAGGACTTTCAGGGGCGTCTGTGTCTGCTTCCGCTTCTGCTTCCGCAGGCACATGTTCAACATGTTCGGCTGCTGCATCTTTTTCTTTTGGAGCGGAGCCGGGTTTGGCTGCGGCGATGGCTCTTCCTTGAATCACTCCTCGTTTCTTGCAGATGCCCATGTCACACCAGGACTCCTTGATACACAACTGCTTATCTTTGTTTTTGTCCATTAGCTGAGTGAACTGGTTTCGTAATTTTGTGGCAAGTTCTTCCGGAGCTTCCTTGTTCTGCTCCATTTCGATAACAATCCCTTCCAGTTGACTTCCAAAATCAGAATCACAAGGCTTTCCGTTTGGGAGTGTTCGTCTTTGTTGCAACTCGCCTAGTATTAGACAATAATTATGGTGCATTGCATTGACAGAGAAGCAATTATGGTTTTTAAACAAATGAGAGTGGGTACCGGAAGCATAATCATGAGCCTTGTACATTGGAGGAGGTTCTTCACTCCCGTCAGCTTTTGTCATAATAAACAGCATCATAAGAGTGCAAAATGCAGCTGAAATTTTTCCTCGTCCTCCCATTCCCTTTGACCAAAATTTTAGGATATCATTTTTTTTGCTCATTCACTTGAAGTAATTTACTTCCATTCCAAATATTAATACTTACGACTGACCCCGAGACTTGAAAGTTTAGTAATTATAAAGCACGAAAATATTTTTAGTGATCCGATTTGTTTCTGTGAGGTTGAAATCAGAAAGGAAAATGCAACTTTGCAATTTTGTTCCCATTTGTTAATTTACGTAATTGCATTTTGTTGTCATAAGAATGGTTTGAACGGAAATTGAAAGACATGAAATTGAAAAAAATATTTACGTCTACAGGACACGGGTTTTTAGGTTTTTCATACTGCACTAAAAAATTTGAGGTTTTAGTTTAAAATGTTCTTCCAAGCTAAAATAATCTGGATACCATATTATGAAGCCAAAGCCTGTGTCTTTCTACCCCTTTATTTTGGTTCCTCGGGCGGATGCAATTCTTCGCCGCATAAGAAAACTTTCATAAGATCTCTCATACGTCTCTCAGATAACAGAGATCATTAAAATTATGGACAATCCGACATCTTCGCCAAGTCTTGGCGATGAGGTGCCAAATGCGGAAGCCATTCAACAATTGCAAAACCGAGTGAATTTATGGAGCGGTACTTTAGACTGGCAACAAGAATTATCTGAAGACGTCGACAATGTGGAAGGAGTTCCATTGCCCTGCACATTTTACATCCAAAGTTCTCTAGAAAAATCGGACGAAGCAAATTGTTTTGAAGGAAAACCTAACAAATTGTTCCTCCATCTTATTTCCAGAACGGTATTGAAAAAGCTAGACCTTAAATATCTTCAGGAGACGGAAACTATCAGTTTGTCAATTGACAACTGTCCGGATAGAATGAACTTTACAAAATTGCTAAGAACGGGCCGTTATGTAAGCAGAAATCGCTAGCATTTTAAGATCTCATGAATTCTCATGTATTTTATATCAATTCTATATTTTTATTACAATTAGGCTGGATGTATTCATTTACCACCATTAAAATCTGATGAGGACGACGATGAAGACATTTTTTTGACGAGAGAAATGGGAGTCGTAATTTTACTGTATAGTCGAGGAAAGCAAGCTATTCAGGGATTTGTTCCAACCAAAATGACAGAGTTTGTGGACAAATATTTAGAAGCGACCGGAGTGGGAAAAGATCATTTTGAGAAGAAAAAAGTTCCAGTCGAAAAAATTAAAAATGAAATTGAGGGCGTCCAAAAAATGGAAACCGATGAAGTTTCTGTTGTTGAGAGTGTACAAGAAAATCAAATACTGTCGGCTCAAACTTTTTATGATTATGAACTGTCGTCCATCACCGGCCTAGAGAATAATTTAGTAGCAAAGTTATCATCTAAAGAACTTATTGGGTTAGGGAATAAGAATCTACAATTTTTCAAGGGCTGCAAATGGTGAAAGATATTTTTTCCTACATATTTGAGAAAACATTTTCTTCAATTTTATTTATTTTCGTACATAGGGCCCCCGACGGAAGTTGTCTAATGTCCAATTCAGATGATGATGTAATAAGAATATTCAACGTCCCTGAATCTTTATACAGTTTGGGGTCAAAAGAACAACAGCAAAGCGAAATTCATGATATGGAATCCGTATTGAAAATGAAGGAAGGGGGACAGATCTATGATTATTGTTGGTACCCTTTAATGTCTTCATATGATCCAGTTAGTTGTTGGTAAAGAAGGCTTATTTAATGTTTTTATTAATGCATTTATTTATAATTTTCTGAAAATACTTTCAGTCTGTTAACTACAACTGCTGATGCTCCCGTTCATTTATGGGATGCATTTAATGGAAAACTTCGAGCATCTTATTTGGCATACGATCAGTAAGAAAACTTGAAATTAACAAAAAATAGAAGCAAGCAGTAATAACAAGATGTTGAACAGCTTGGACCAAGTGGTTGCTGCTACAAGCGTTTCTTTCGATCCTTCAGGTGAAAAAATTCATTGCGGTTTCGACACGTTGATAAGAACGTTTGATATTTCTCGTCCTGGGCGACAATGCATTGAACGAAAATTAAAACATCCTCAAATTACTGAGCTCAATCAACCTGGAATTGTATCGTGTATTGCTGTGAATCCAGCATTGCGAAGTGTCATGGCAGTCGGCAGTTATTTGAAAACGGTTGGACTATATCATGAAGACGGGGCAGTTCTCTGTATGCTACAAGGACATTTAGGGGGTGTGACACAGTTAAAATTTAGCAACGATGGAACAAAATTATTTTCTGGGGGTAGAAAGGTATGTACAATTTGTGATACGTAAATATACAAACAATATTTGCAATATTTGTCATAAAATTGTTTTCCTATCTTGTAGGACTCTAGACTAATCTGTTGGGATATGAGATATATGGGAGAAAGCTATAAAATTTATGAGCGAGAAGTGTGTACAAATCAGCGAATTTATTTTGATATTACAACAAATGACAAGTTCCTTATCACGGGAGGGACCGATGGCGTTGTGAAAGTATGGGATTTAACTCAAGAAAACTTGGAACCTACCTCAAAGTTTCAAGCCAACTCTGACTGCGTTAACGGGATTAGGTAAGTATAGTTATCATTTTTTTAAATTATTTTTTTCAATTAATTTTATTACAGTATCAATCCATTCATTCCTTTATTGGCCACATCATCAGGACAAAGGCATTTGGAAAAGACTTTTCAAAGTTTCTCAGATGATGAAGCTTCAGAAGATGAGCTCACACAAGAAACAGATATCAAATTATGGAAGCTTTAAATTAATTATTCTTCTATATACTTCTTCTATCTATACTGAAAGGAAGTAATTTGATTTCCATTTTCTTCCCAATCTGGTGATTCTACGTCTATAAATTAGAATTGTTTTTATTAAACAGACTCGTATTAATTTTAAATACCTTGTATAATCCTTTGTCTCATAATCTCTTTAATTCGCTTCTTTTCGACGTCTAATTTCTTGTATACATCAGCAAGTATTGGAAGTGGTGCCTCAAACAAAACATCTTCAATAACCAAACTTTCCGGATTGAGTGCACTATGAACATATTCTCTGCTATTCCATGGCATTTTCCAGTCCCAATAGTCACTTGACCTCATTGTCGTTAAACTAAGTGGTTTTGGAACTGGTCCTGGGCCCACAGAAGTAGTATCGTCCAATAGATTCTGCGGGTAGCTCCATACCCTATGCCCAGTATAATATTGGTCATAAAGTAATTTTCTCCTGATGGCATCTTCTTCTTTCTTTTTCTCTGCCGCTTCCTTAAGCTCTAAAAGATTTCAAGATTATAATCTTAAAGATATTGGATCAAGATCAAGTTCGAACCTAATATTCGCTTGTCGATTATCAATTGCTGTCTCCTCCTCTCCTCTGCCTGCTCTTTTTCCCGTTCCTCTTTTTCATGGATTTCTTCAAGGCGTTTGGCAAATTGTTGTTGCCTTTTCAAAGCGTCTTCTTGCTATTTAAAATAAAATTGTTTACAATTTAAAAAAAAAATGTAATCATACCAGAATTCTCCTTTTTTCAACCTCATCGATATACTCCCTTCTAAGTTTATCTCTGTCTGCCTCGATTTTTCTGAAAATATGTAGATATAATTTGATAATTAATGTCACGATCCTTAACGAAATAATAAGTACCTCAAAAGTCTCTCTTCTTCTAACATTTCCTTTTCTTTTCTCTTTCTTTCCATTTCCTTTTTTTCTGCGATTTGGCGTTCGAGCTGGGCTCTGTCGAGGTCACAAAGTTGGAATAACTTTTAAAAGTGACATGATAACTTTATACCTGTAAAATGCATTTCGAATTCTGAAATCGGGAAGTTGGTCTTCTCGCTGAGAAACGTGAAAGCGCCCTAATAAAAACATTTCACAAGTTATCTGTATTCGTGATAGCAATGAGTAACAAAATATCTTACCAGGACTCTCTAGATTTCGATCCATTGCGTTCTCCATGATTTTATTAACAATGTCGTTGGCAGAAATTGACATTTCTACAAAAGCTCGAGGAGAAAGCTATATACTTTGCCTACTTTACATAAATCGTCTGTCATAAAGATTTTAGTTTCATGATTACTTTTACTAATATTTTGTTTTCTCCAAGAAAGTAAATCACAGTATTTTACTATTATGCCCAGAAACTTTAAGAGTTAATCTCACGGTCAAGTTTATTCGATATCTGTAAAGTTTGTGAATGACTTTGACCTTCGTTGCTTGCAATTTTGTCATTTTTGTGGAAGCGTATCAACGAAATGAGAACGGAACTTTCCCATTGAGGGAGAGGAAACTGTTAATTTATTACCTGGCTGTCTATGACACGAAATATGGCGATGACATGCAACGACTCGCATGGAGAAAGCCCAAGAGTAAACATGAGATGAAAACTTTCACCAATAATGACATTTTTTCGGTGGGCGTAACAATGGGACATTATTTGCATGTGATTTCATCATTAAGCATAAGGATCATTAAATTATTGTTTGTTCAGAAAGTTCAGAATTTGCTTTAGTTAACTTTCACCAACTTTTTAGCCCGAGTCAGGGCTTATATAATTTTGAAAAGGGAATCTGTCGAAAACCAAATGTTTTATTTGTATTCCGTCCCGTTTAAATTGTTATCTGAAAACGGATAAGGCATTTGTAAAGTGTCCCGGATGTGAACATATATATAGTTTATCAAATTGGATACAAAACGTTTTAGCTTGTTTCTGATTGGTTTTTGCAATACCCCAATATATGCTCGTGGGAAAGGAGCTTCGAGCTTCTCCAAACAACATTTTTTTCTTGTGCTTAAAATGTGATAATATTGATAAGTCATTAGGATAAATAATAATTTAGACAGTTAATTAATTAAATCAAGGAATCTAATCATGAATGGAGATAGCAATGTTCCCCGACAACTCTTATCCCTCTATCAATGTCGGAAGGATATCATTAGTGACCTGGACGTAAACGACATACTCCCCGACCTCCTCTCCCTCTTCATCATCGAACACAAGGAGAAGCAATTGATTGACCATGAGGTATTTTTAAAAAATAATCTTAATGTAATTAATTTTTTAATTTGATATAATACTTAATAGGCCACTCTTGAAGACAAGGCTGCACTGCTTCTAGCAATTTTGGAAGGGAAAGCGACGGAAGAAGGGAGGGATGACAAGCAAATAATTCCAGCCTTCATTTCATGTCTGAAAAATAAATATGACTGGCTTTACAAAAGACTGACTGTTGAAGACGTTCCAGACTCGAATAAACAACTCCACATTTCAAAAGTAATTCCACTTCCCAAGTCATCTCAAGGGCTGGGACCTTTGAGGAATAAACTGCTCGAAAACGTTCTTTTTGAGGAAAATGTTTTCCCCGAATTTTCATCCAGCAAAGAACAAAAGTTTAGGATTATGTTGGAAGCTGGGGGTGTTCAATGCCTTCCCCCAGTAGTTGTTGAAAGAAAACATTTGGTATTTAATTATTATTATTACTATTTATCACGATTGATGGATAATAAAATATGCAATTTTCTTTAGCTCCAGCAACTTCGCAGTGCCCTTGAAAATCTTAATTCTAATCGTTTTCTATGTCTGCAAGGGATGGCAGGTTCGGGAAAGTCCGTTTTGGCTACACAGGCTATAAATGATATCGATTTGGTCACGAAATGCTTTCCGGTATGTTACAAAGTATTTTTATTTAAAAAAAACAGGAAAAGGGTAATATTTGGAACTATTCGTTTAATAGAGTGGAATTTTTTGGCTGTCGATAGGAAAGGAGTGCAGCGAGTCGAAGGATGCTCTTTTAGCCAAAATGAGAATTCTTTTATGTGACAAACTTGACGAAAACCGAGCTGCCAACTCTTTTGATCATGCGACGGATTTGTTGCGAACGGCATTAATGAAAAGAGCACCTACGCTATTGATTCTAGATGATGTATGGAGATCTGAAGTTATCAAAGCTTTTGATGTAGGGACACGAATACTTGTGACAACTAGGGATTTGTCTGTAATGTTTGCTGCTTTTGGAAGATATACGACAATCAAAGTTGAAAATGGATTTACAGAAAAAGAGTCCCTTAGCTTGTTTGCATCCGCCCTAAATGTTCATCAAGATAAGCTTCCCGTTCAAGCAAAAGCGATTCATGCCGAATGTAAAGGAAGTCCGATGGTTATTTCATTAATTTCCAGTATCTTACAAGATCATCAAGATCATCATCAAGATCTTACAGTTGGGAGGTGGGAATATTATTTGGATTCTCTAGCAAAGAGAAAATACTCAAAGCTTTTGAAAAGATCTTGGGGTTATGAGCATGAAAGTATTGTGGATGCAATCTCCCTTAGTTTTGAAGGACTTCAGGACGATCGAAAAAAATTGTATGAAGATTTTGCTTTGTTTCAAGATAATGTTGGTATTCCTTGTTCGGTGTTCATGACTTTATGGAACATGCAAAAATATGAAGTTGAAGACATCATGAAGGAGTTTGTCAGGAAAAGTTTAGTAATTGAAGAGTACGACCCACAAAAGAAAATTTATATTTATTCCGTACATGATTTACTTTTGGACTACTTAAAAACAAGACTTGCATCTCAAGGAGATTTAGAAATTGTAAGTTTTTTATTGACTTTATATTATTATTTTTAAACTTTAAGTAATTATTTGAATTTTACTTTATAGAATTCTCACAAGAAATTAGTTGACCGATACTTGGACATTTGTTCGGGAGAATTTCATAAGCTACCTGATGATGGATACATTCACTTCTACCTCGGATATCACATTTATAAATCTAAGCTGCACAATTATTTTCGAAAAATTTATTTTGACTTGCAATTCATTGGAGAAAAGTTGAGAATAACCGGAGTAGCAGATTTGCTTGTGGACATAAGAAAATATCTTGATTTTATTGTTGGAGCAGTAAGCACATTTTTAGAATGTGAATATTTAATATTCTGTTTCGTTTCAAATTATCAAATTTTTTAATAGGATGAGGAACGGCTAAAAAATATCGAACAAATTCAAAGTTTTGCGCAAACTAGCAATAGAATATTCGGTCAGTTAGATGTGGATGTAATTCAAATTGCTTTACAGACCCCACACCTACCATTCATATACAATCAGGCCAAGACATTGGCAAAGTTGGCAACAAGTCGCCTCTATCTCGAATGGAGAAATGCAGGACAATGGAAACATCCTGAAAGTACAGTATTTTGCAATGATCACATTTACTGCGTAAAATTTGTGGGATCAAGAGGGGGACATTTTATTGCTGGTTTAAGTAATGGTCACATACAACTTTGTGATTTAGAAAGTTCTGCTGTCTGTCACGTATTTCTTGGTCACACTGACTCTATACAATCACTCACCACATTTTCAAATTCCTCAAAGCTAACAATCCTTTCGTCTTCCAACGACACAACATGCAAAATTTGGGATTTGAAAACTATATTAGAAGAATTCGAAGCAAAACCTTATGAACTTATGACTGGGAACATTTTTGGAACATCTTCACCCTCCCCAAAAATTAGGGCAGATTCAAAGTGGGCATTTGATAATTCAAGGGATGACAGCACTCTTACTTTTCAACTTCATACTGCTCCTGTTACATATGCTGAATTTTCTTTGGATGGGTCATTATCTGTGTCAACGTCAACTAATGAAATTTACATTTGGGATCCGACTAATGGGCAGCTCTTTAACAAAATATCACCAACAATTGATGCTTACCCAGAGTTAACTTTCCAACGATGTCTTTTTCCTCCACAGGCTGAAAACGATTATCTCCTGTGTTCCGCTGAAAATAAACTTGTTCTTCTTTCAACTGAAAAATCATCCCTTTACTCTTCAGTAGAAGCCCATTCCATGAGAATTGTGGACGTCCTTTTCCTATCGTCAAATTCATTTTGCTCTGTAAGTGAAAATGGTGAAATTGGTTTGTGGAAAGTGAACAAGGTTTTATCCAAAGGAAAAGCTTTTAGAAGTAGGAGTCTGAGTCCTTCAAGATGCAATGCAGTAGTGATGGAGGACATTAATAATAAGATTACACTCCGTTCATGTAAAACTTTGGATCCAAAAGATATATTATATGACACTGGCCAGATTGTGAAATCGTGTTCAGCCACTAACGGCTGTGGAAATTTGGCCTTGTCTGGCGTAAATGCTTTGATTGATACTGGAAATCTTACGACTCAAATAGTAAGAGAAGAAGTGCTTGCGAATAAAACGAATGGAATTTTTCTCTGTGCTGCTACAACAAAAAACGAGGATGGAAGGCTATTGGCTTGTGGAACATCTGATCATAAAATTGTTCTTTGGAGAATTGATAAGCACCAATATTTGGGAAGTTTTACAAGTCACAATGGGTATGCAACTTGTATATTCATTTTCATTTTCCTAAAAAAAAACTTTTTTTTTTACAGATGGGTTACTTGTCTTGATTTTTCTTCTGTTGACCAGTGTACAATACTTTCTGGTAGCGAAGATTCATCTGTAATGGTTTGGGACATTCAAGACGAAGAAAAGGGAACAAAAGAACCTCAAAAAAATCCCAGATTTGCTTCATCTTATGTCACTGTAGGGTTTGATCGAAATGGTTATTTCTTAAGTGCCTTTTTCACAGAGAAAAATACTCTGCAGGTAAGTTACAAGTTATAAATAAAACACTTTAAATTAATTAAACTTTGATTATTTTATATTTTTATACAGATCTACAAGGATTCTAAAAGAATTTCCGAAAGCTCTCCTTTTTCGGAGAAAATCTCAGCTCTAGCAGTATCAAGCTGCGGTAGATTTGTCGCTGTCGGAACAGATCTTGGGAAATTATTTTACGTTTCTCTGCAAGATTTTTTTGTTGAAAGGAAGAGGAAGACAAACAAATCCATCGAATGTTACAAATACCTTCAATCCCTGGACTCATCTGTTATAGAAGTAAATTTCGGAAGTTGTGGGAAATATCTTGTTGCTGGATCAATGGATGGGTCACTTATACTATTTGAGGATTTCATGTTTCAAAAAAAGTTCCTAATTTCGTCCTTGTCCAGTGTAATAAAGACTCAAATAATATTATCAAATAGAGTTATATCAGTTGCACAAGATTCTTCTGCAATGGTAATTGATTTATTTTTTTTAATTACAAATTTGTCAGTTTATTAATACGTTTTTTTATTTAGTTTCTAGATCTTGCCAATCTGGATAATGCCCAAACTTGGAAATCTAATAAACAACGAGAAGTTCATGTGACATGTTGCGAAATTAGTCAAGACGGTTCACTATTGGCTTTAGGAACTGTAACTGATGGTCTCTTTTTGCTAGCCTTGTCACCTACAACTTGCAAAATTTCAGAAAGAAATTTAAATGCTGCTAAAACGTCCTCTCCAATTCGATCAATTGGTATAAACTTTAATTCCACAAAACTGGCAATTGGATATGATAATGGACTAATTTCTGTAAGAACTTCAAATGAGTTAAAGCTATTTTTGCTTGATAATAATTGCTCTGAATTTATAGACCTGGATTATTGGAGTTGACGTCTTAGAGAAAGAAGCCGAATTAGTGCTACATAAATATTGTGTTAGATATTTACAATTTTCCTCAGAAAGTATTGGACCAAGCTCTCATTGGCTTCTATCGTGTGGCGATAAAATTGCAATATGGAACCTTTCTGTTGAAGAAACAAAACCCCAACGGCGGTCAAGTTTTATGGCTGATCGTCGTCGTCGTCGGTCTGGCGATTCGCCTGCCCGAAACCCAAACCGCCTGTCTCTGGAGCTTGCTTCTGGAAAGAAAATTGGAAGACAAGGAAAGAGGGAACTATTACAACAATTCTCATTTCGAGGAAATTATGCACAACACTGCGTCATTGATCCAAACTTTAGTAAAATAAATACTGTGGATGATACTGGAATTTTCTACTTATTGGAAGTGTTAAAATGTGAAGAACATAATAATCCTGGTTCGGCAAAGATTTAATTTACGTGATTTCTTATAAATGTACCTATGCAATTTTAGGTAAATTTAAATCATAATTTGCGCAATATGTCTGCTGTGCTCAATTTTATAGTGCAATTCAATGCAATCAACGCAATCCATCCATTCCATGCCTTTGCTACATTACTAACATTACTTAAAGTGATTTTATAAGGTTGTAAGTATTATTATTATGAATCGAAACTTTGTTGCTCATTATCGTGTAGATCTAAAAAAAAACATTATATTGTGATAGTTCTTAAAATCTATATAGTACTTTTTAAAAGAGTCTCAAAAATTGATCTGGTCACAATTTTTAAAACGAATAAAATATATAGACTATCCTCTATTGTGAACAACAATATTGAAAGGTTTTGGTGCAACAATTAGTGTGGGTGCATTGCATTCTAGTGAAAGAGCTCCAAATCCTGGGTCCTTTTCCACCTTAAATTTTTGCATTAAACTAGTAAAAAATATAAAGAGACTGTCTTTGGCCATAGAGTCCCCTATACATGTCCTGCGACCTAGCATTGTTAAAAATAAAATTGATAATAATTTAATAACGAATAACTGCTAGCGTACCTGTTGAGAATGGCATAAAAGCTTCGTGTTTAATAAGCTTTGAACCACTTTCATCAAGCCACCTTTCGGGTCTAAACGCTTCTGGGTCTTTCCAATACTGAGCATCATGATGAGCATCTCGAAGATTAGCTATTCAAAAAATTTATATATAATTATATTAGATTTATATTATAGAATTAGAGAATTTATATTAGAATTACCCAATATCACCGTATCTTTAGGTATCTTGTAACCGGCGAATTCTGCAGATAGTTTAAAATGCTTATGTTTTTAAAATTTACTTTTCACTTGCTGAACTTTCACTTACTTATATCGTTCAACGTGGAATGAAACACAGAAAATGGAACAAGAGAGCAATATCTGTGAATCTCATTCAGAGTTGCTTCAACATACAGCATGCTAAAAATCAAACACGGAATGAAATTAACACAAAGAAAAAGTTGACGATGAATTGTTTTTTCTGTATTGCTAACTTTTGTCTATCTTCCAAACATGGTTCTCTAGTAGTCCCGATTTTTTCATCAATTTCTTTTTGAACTTTCTCTTGTATTTCTGGCCACATAATCATGTACAACATTGCCCACTGAAGCGTGGAACTTGTCGTCTCAGCACCGGCCAAGAAAAGGTCCACAACAACTAGAAGCATGTTGAGATCTCCCTCATTTTGATAAAAACTGGACTCTGGATCCTCTGTCTTTTTCCATTGACCAATTAGCATATCAATGAAATCCCTTTGAACTTGGGCGTCATATGTGTTTTTGTGCTCTTCAATAGTTTTTCGGATGAGACCTTGAATTCTATCCCTGCTTTCCAAAAATCGCTTCCAAAATCCTTTTACCACTAGATCAGTATTCTTTTAAAATTTAATATAACTTTAATTACTAAGTATATAATACATAGTACATATAGAATATTTTTTACTTTTAAAATCCAAGGGAAGAAAAATGGAACTCCCGTAAGCTCTAATTGTTGCATATTGCTGGAGGAAGTTTCAAAGTTTCTTTTAATAACAGAATGTACTTATGCAAAGATTGCAAACAGTGTCTGTATATGTGGCAGTGTTTCCAAAAACCGACCTTGTTCGATTGCAATAATTCTCCTAACTTTTCATATTTTTCATTACACAGCAAGGGGACATTCATTTATTTCGAAACCAAAAAATAATAAGCAATTTTCAAAGAAACCAAAGATTACTAATTTTACTATTATGTTTAATTTTATGCTTATCATTGTATTTTAGGCTTATCTTCGGTAATTATAAAAATTTTACCAATTTGATTGAAAATGAGATTTTTTTACGTTTCGATTGATGTGATTGCCCCCTCAGTGTAAATTAAAATCTTAAAAGTTATTCGTGAAAAGGCAATCGAACAAGGTCGGTTTTTGGAAACAGTGCCACATATTCACTTTTATAGTACAATTCTAAAAAGCATAATGAATATATGATTTCAGGGCATAAGAAATAAGAATTTAAAAATATACAATTAAGCATGCGCAAGGATTTATAACAAGCGTCTTCGTGGCTGCCTGTGATTGGTTCAAAAACTGATAACATAGAAAAACAAGCGTCCTTTGATAATTTCCAGGCTTCTTTCCATTTTTAAGCCAAAACTTTGCTCATTCCAAATTCAGAGTTTGCCGAAGTCAGTGCAATTTTAAAACCTAAACAATTTACCAACGCTAGCTAAATTACTTGAGGTATTTGCATTTAAATAAATTATACATTTTACAATTTCGTCACAAATCATTATAGTGAATTTTTCTTTTAGCTTAGTTGAAGCAAATCATTTAAAAATGTTGTCAAAATTAGCGGTCGCTAACGGAGCAAAGAAGCCTGTCGCCAAAAAACGGTAAGTTGAAAAATTTAATTAGTAATAAATTGATCGTTTTAATAATTAACAGCAATTGTAAACTTTCGATTAATGTTGTTTTGTCAAGAGCTAAAAAGGTCCGAGTTTTGGCTGATTGGGGAGATGCCAAGGCCGGAATAATTCACTACCTACTTTGCTCATTATGTGGGGATCTTCCGCCCTCCAAAGACATTTTTATCTGCGGCGAGGGACACGTCACCTGTATCCCATGTGGAGAGTCCGTCATTTCTTGTCCCTACACACGCGTCCGAAATCAGCTCGAGTGCCGAAAATTGATTAGCAGAATTACGATGTGCATCGCTCAACAACGACTGACAAGTTATTTGGCAAATAGGCTTAATCACGTGGGAATAAGTGATAGCGATGAAGAAATGTCTCCGGAAGCTGAGGAAGCGCCAACGACCGATGTTGAGGGTGAAAAGAGAGTGAAAGAAGGAGAGGAGGAACCACCCACTTCGGAGGACTGTTTGGTTCAAGTAGCAAAACGCAAATATGTCGAAGAAGAAGAGTCATGCCAGCGGAGCGACAGTGATGATGACCCATCGTCCACAATTCCATTCCCATCTCCGGAAGAAGTTGAGTTGACAGAAAATCCCGAAGTTGAGGTCATCAAAAAGCCAGAAGTTGAGGTCATCGAAAATATCGAAGAAATTGATGTCGCAGAAAACCCAGAAGAAATTAAGGTCACTGGAAAACCAGAAGAGGTTGGGGTGGCGGAAAAATCAGAAGAAGATGGGGTCGCAGAAAAATCAGAAGAAATTGATGTCGCTGAAAAATCAGAAGAAGTTGATGTCGCAGAAAAACCAGAAGAAATTGAGGTCACTGGAAAACCAGAAGAAATGGAAATCACTGGAAAACCAGAGGAAGTTGATGTCGCAGAAAACCCAGAAGATGGGGTCGCTGAAAAATCAGAAGTTGAGGTCGCTGAAAAATCAGAAGATGGGATCGCTGAAAATTCAGAAGTTGAGGTCGCTGAAAAATCAGAAGTTGAGGTCGCTGAAAAATCAGAAGTTGGGGTCGCAGAAAAACCAGAAGATGGGGTCCCAGAAAAATCAGAAATTGAGGTCACTGGAAAATCAGAAGAAGTTGGGGTGGCAGAAAAATCAGAAGATGGGGTCGCAGAAAACCCAGAAGAAGTTGGGGTCGCTGAAAAATCGGAAAAAGTTGAGGGCACTGGAAATTCGGGAAAAGTTGACACCCCCAATCATGTCGTCATCACTATCGAAGAAAGCTTCACTCCGAAAAGTCCCAAATTTTCTCTTAAGAAACACATGCACAATTTTACGCAAAAGGTATTAATTTAACAATAAAAATCAGCTTTCTATCAATTCACTCTTTAAATATTATAATACAATTTGCAGAAAATTGCCGAATTTTCCTATTTGCCTCACGAGGAGAAAGTTCTTGCAGTGAAAGCGGCGATCGAAAAAGAACTTGAATTACAGAAGAGCCATAAGTAGAATTGCTTTTGTACCGTATTGTTAATGTTCCATGCTAATGTAACATAGGTATCAAAATGTATCATAGAAGCAAGTTTGATGTAATAAAAAAATAATAATAATAGGTAATTTGCTATGTTGTTGTATTGAACCTATGAATTAAACTTTTGTAACTACAACTGCAATAAATACCTATACTTTATAAAAATCAAGTTTAATTTATTGGCACTTTTAAGAGCATTTAAACCGTTTAATTTCTTTAGAGTGCATTTTAATTTTGAAATACAACACGACATTTTATAGCATAAATTATTTAACATGCACTTTGTAAACTTAGGCACTAATTTCTTGACCCATAATGTCCACCTTGTTTGGAGCTTGGCATTGAAACACAAACTTGGATTCAGACTCCCGATTTGACTACAACCTCACAGGCACTTACGGTTTCATTTCGAATTCGTGTTTAGGAAATGGCGTTGGGCAAGTTTACAAACATTTGAAAGCGGCCATGATGGCAACGCCAAAGGGATTTGAAAGGGACTCGTATTGGAAGGATATTGCACAAAAAAATAATTACATATGCACTACAATTCCTTAGTTTAAGGTGGATCGTTGCTTAAAGTCGACAAGAAATAAATGCCCATTGCATGCCGAGACTTTGTGTGAGTTTGCTTTAAAATAGTAAAAACTGTAAGTACGTGACATAATTTTTCTTTTTCACAATAATTTATACTCACACAATTAAAAATTTAGGGACTTTTGCCGTTTTATAAATAATTCCCAGCTATTGAAATTAAAGAGTATTTAAATTTGTCCAGTGAAGTGAAGGGTCAAGGAAATCTCTGGGGAGCTTTATGAAATTCATAAAATAAATAAGTCGTTATAATTTTGAGAAAATAATATATGTCGTTTATTTATTAAGCAACGATTAGTTGTTCATATTCTAGTATTCTAAAAATAATTCAATCATTAAACAATTATTGCTGCCTACAAGTTTAATTTAATTGCCAGTGGGTAATACCCATGTATCATAAGTTCATAAGTTTCTCATGTTTTGCGTCACAATTTAGTAAAAGGTTAACAAAAACAAATTTGTGTAAATCAAACAATTATTGTCACATTTCATATACAATTATTATGTCAAGGGATACTTATGCTTATCGTGAACTTCCGATTTCGCAATACATTCAATTAAATTAAAGATAAAAAATGTCGAGTTATTTGGGAACATTACATAAATTACCGAACATTCATATAACGGAATCGATATTGAAATCTCACTGAGCATTGTCACCAATTTCCCTATCTTTGACATAGTACGGAATTCGATGAGCAATACAAATCGAGATTAAAGTTATCTGAACATTCATTCGTACTCTGGAATAATTAGATCACCAGTCTCAGTCCCAAATTAGCGTCCTTTACACTAACTTGTTTTAATTTGCAGTGTAACGTACTATCAAAATGAATTTTAAAAACTCGTTAAATTCAGCAATCTTTGTGATTGTATTTTTTATAGGATCATTCTGTACAAACTCACAAAGCGTTTCTCGCATAGATATTCCATTAGCAAGTCAGTACCTTCAAGTCTCCTATGAAATTGAGGATGATACAATCACTTTTTACGCAGTCAGCAAATTAGTAGGCTACGTTGGTTTTGGATTTTCAAATAAAAGTGGAATGGAAGAAGCAGACATGTTCATCGGTGGCTATCATGATAAAGACAAAGTATTGTATCATGCGGTATGTCAAATTATACTGGCAATTAATTTTGCTTAGTCAGGAACAAAACAAAACTTATTATTTAAATATTCAGGATTATAATTCAAATGGAAATGATGATCTAAACCTAGATTTTAATCAAGATTGGGACTTGCTTGACGGGGGACTATCTGAAGATGGAGAAACTTTGCTTACTTTTTCTCGTAAACTAAATACAGAGGATTATGCAGAAGATGTCCCGATTGAGGTAAGTCGTTTAAGTGAGTTATATTTTAAAGGCCAATTGTTAGGTATTAACTTAATTTGCATTTCAATAGGATAAGGACATGAAAATAATATGGGCTCTTGGAAGTAGTGACAAAATAGATCATCACGCTGAAAAAGGACAAATTTCTTTTAATCTAATATCAGAAGCAATGCTACCAACAAGTGAACCAACTTCCGAACCAACTCCCGAGCCAACTCCCGAGCCAACCCCTGAGCCAACTCCCGAGCCAACCCCTGAGCCAACTCCCGAGCCAACCCCTGAGCCAACCCCTGAACCAACACCTGAACCAACTCCCGAGCCAACCCCGGAACCAACAACTGAACCAACTCCCGAGCCAACCCCTGAACCAACACCTGAACCAACTCCCGAGCCAACCCCTGAACCAACTCCCGAGCCAACCCCTGAGCCAACACCTGAACCAACTCCCAAGCCAACCCCTGAGCCAACCCCTGAGCCAACCCCTGAGCCAACACCTGAACCAACTCCCGAGCCAACCCCTGAACCAACACCTGAACCAACTCCCGAGCCAACCCTTGAGCCAACTCCCGAGCCAACACCTGAGCCAACTCCCGAGCCAACTCCTGAGCCAACCCCTGAGCCAACTCCCGAGCCAACCCCTGAGCCAACTCCCGAGCCAACACCTGAACCAACTTCCGAAATAACTTCTGAGCCAACTTCCGAACCAACTTCCGAACAAACTTCTGAGCCAACTTCTGAACCAACCTCTGACCCAACTTCCGAGCCAACTTCTGACCCAACCTCTGAACCCTCGACTGAACCTTCAACCGAGCCAAGCGAATCCTCAACCGAGGCAAGCGAGTCCTCAACCAAACCCACGAGCGAACAAACAAGCGCACCCACGAGCAAGCCAACCAGCAAACCCACGAGCGAGCCAACAAGCGAACCTACTAGCGAACCCACGAGCGAACAAACAAGTGAGCCAACAAGTGATTCAAGCACCAAACCAACAAGCGTTCCAACAAGTACAGCGTTCACAACTACTCTTGGGACAACCCCAGGTGCATCAATACCAACAACTCCTAGACCAACAACTCTTAGGCCAGTCACAAGTCCAGTTCCCACGAGCACAGAAGAAGAAGCTTCAACTACCGAGTACAACGCATCAGCAATTCCCTTACCTCACATTGTTAATATCTTAATAATAATTTGCTCTGCCTTTTTATGGAATTGATGTGAAAACTTCATGCCCTGAACAAAACTTAATTAATGTTTTAAACTGTTTGAACTATTCAATTTGTCATAAATACTTTTTAAACTCAAGCATATCAGTAGTATTTTTTTAAAAGAACATTTATATATCTTGCATAATTTCCCGACAATGCATATTCTGAATTAACATACAACATGGCATTTGATAACATAAATTATTTAACATGCATTTCAAATGATAAAAACTTGTACCTTAACATTGATTGTCTTTACAAAAACGCCAACAACTAGTTGTAGTTCTCATGCTCTAGTTGCCTGTGCAATACCAAAATGGCTTTGCCAAATTTTTTAGGATTGGTATTAATCTTTGGAGTATTGCATAATGTTAGCTCAGACTTAGAGGAAATTCCATTGAGTGGACCAGGATCTGAAAATCTCAGTGTTTTCTACGACATCAGTGACTACGAACGATATACAATGATTATGTTTTACGTAGTGTCTAAAACAGGGGGATATATTTCTTTAGGCTTTTCAAACAAGACAAGAATGAACGAAACAGATTTGTTCATAGGTTGGGTAGATGACGAAGATGGGGAAGTATACTATGGGGTATGTAACATGAAATTATTTATTTCTCAAAAATAGTTGCAATTTGAGTTGATTGTGCATTGTTAAGGACTATTTTTCTATGGATGAAAGTCAAATGCCGAAAGAAGACTTGGAACAGAATTGGAAATGGGTTGTTGGATGGCAGGATGACTATCCAGACAGAAGTGAGACCGTTCTTTCTTTCTCACGGTTGCTAAACACTGAGGATTATGAAGAAGATGTTCCAATTGAGGTAAATATGCTAAACAAGGGATACTGAAAATTACGGGACAATTTATTTCATACACATAGGACAAAGATATGACAGTAGTTTGGGCCATTGGAGAAACGGACGGACTTGGCAACTGGGAGCATGCTTATAGTGGACAAATAGTAATTAATCTCATTCAAAGAACGATGCCTAATCCTACCACAATTGGAACAGTCGAAACAACCCAACCCACAACAGAGGTCCACACAACTGAAATTCAAACCAGCGAACCCACAACGGAAGAGTCAACAATTGGACCCACAACGGAAGAGTCAACAATTGGACCCACAACGGAAGAGTCAACAATTGAACCCACAACGGAAGAGTCAACAATTGGACCCACAACGGAAGAGTCAACAATTGAACCCACAACGGAAGAGTCAACAA
>JAQIXN010001176.1:0-21661 GCA_034698145.1 Proisotoma minuta | reverse complement strand
CCTACTCCTACTCTGAGAGTAGGAGTAGGAGAGTAGGAAAAAATCCTACTCGGGAGTAGGAGTTGGCAATACCCTGCAGACAACTTGACAATTCGAATAGCTGTCTTGTCTGGGCCCCAAATTTCCCAAATATCTTGATATTTGTGGTGTGTCACAAACGAAATTATAGCCAGAGTTAGCATATGCAGAAAAAGGCAACCGATCTGAGAAAATTAAATTTATTATTATGGCACCATATTTATAATATTGTGAATGATCTGTCTGTCCGGCTGTTTTTCGCTAACGCTCGAACGCTTTGACCTGAAATCGACCTGAAATTAGGTGTGCATTCTCTTTAGGGCCCATCTAAGGTCAAGTTCAAAGATGGGTCCTACAAGTGATGACCTTGGGGTGCGTTCGTATAAATGGGGCAATATGATATTCGTCGAAAAATCGTAAAATCTTGTTAAGATCATAAACTATCGCTTTGTCCCATCGTTATGTGTGTCTACATAATGGTTTATTTATGATAAGAAACCTTTTTCCATAAACTGCTGTGAATATGAATGGATTCTTCTTCAAAATGAGTGTTTTTTGTCTTCTTTATTTTGTAGGGCGACATGAAGCAGTTTGCAAGAATATTGTTGAACGTTGTGAAAACTGAAAGTAGACTTTCGTCTCGACCAAGTCCCGTTACACTTTTGAGATTTGGCCATTTTAAAACGCTGCTTTTCCTTCCGGTGTAGTCTTGAGGGGGAAACATTTTAAAGGGGAATGAAAAACATTTATGTATTGAAAGCCAGCGTGTCAGGTCTCAAGTTTAATTAACCCAAAAGCAATGTAGCAAGGTGACTGCTTTTCTATAGCTGTAAATATTTTATTTGATCGTGCAAAGAAATTGAGCAGAATCTTACAAAAATTAAAGGCATAAACATTTAACAAAATCGCATTGTCCAAAAAATATTTCAACTGCAAAGCTTTGAATTAACGTATTTTTAAACTCAAACCATAATGGATGCCAGAATGTTGTGTAGAACATTATCATTCAAAAGTAAATACGTACATATATGATTTAATTTGACATTGAACATAGATTTTATGCAAACATATTATTTTTCTCTAAATGTACATATCTATACTTTCCAACTCTAAACCTTTTAACGAAAGCCACGCGACATCCGGATTAGTTAATGGCTTCTAATGGATTTTATCCAGAACTATTCCCCATTAGCTTTTAGACCAGGGTCTTGGAAAGATGGGCCACTTTTTGAAATTCATAATAGTCGCTTTTCTCTTCTTTTGCGCTCTAGTTAATGGGCAAGGGGAAGAAACGGAAGAAATAACAGAAGGAAATATGACAGATCCAACTCAAAACGAAAACGTGACAGATCCAACTCAAGAAGAAAATGTCACAGATCCAACTCAAGAAGAAAATGTCACAGATCCAACTCAAGAAGAAAATGTCACAGATCCAACTCAAAACGAAAATGTCACAGATCCAACTCAAGAAGAAAATGTGACAGAACAATCTCAGGAAGAAAACGTGACAGATCCAACTCAAGAAGAAAACCTCACAGATCCAACTCAAGAAGAAAATGTCACAGATCCAACTCAAGAAGAAAACGTCACAGATCCAACCCAGGGAGAGGAAACTTCTGAAACTGTTACTCAACCTGTGAAGGAAAACCCTGTGACAGCAACGCCGACACCACCTCCAAAAGTGATTGACTACAGCACCCTTGACCTCAATACAGATCTTCTGCGGGGTTCAAGATGGCAGCTTGAACAGCGAGCAAATAATCGGATAATTGAAGTCTATCACGCCATTGATGTGGTTGACATTACCAAAGTGGACGTAGACTCGATGAGTGTCCGAATCGAGATGCATTTGCGTCAACGATGGGATCAATCCGGATCGGATTGGAAACCTCCCCCGGGACTTTTTAGCAATAGCGATCCTGAGGAAACGTACATTTTAGCAGATCCCAAAATTCTTGACTCCCTTTGGAGTCCGGATTCTTTTATCCCGGCCGCGAGAGATACACAAATCTCGACGGTAAGCACGCAGCAGGCTGTAGTCAATATTTTCAAAAATGGAACGATCGTCACCAAATTCCGAATGTATACTGTGTTGGGATGTGTATTTGACTTCAGATGGTATCCACTGGATAAGGTTTCCACTTTTCTTGCCCCAATAGCAATATGATATATATCCCATTTTCAAAAGTGGGATAACTTTATTTGCTGAATGAGTAAAGTTATCCCACTTTTGAGAAGATTGGGTAATATGGGGCAAGAAAAGTGGTCTGTTGAGATAACTTTATACCAACCTGGAAAGCAAACCTGCAACTTGACAATTGAAAGCTACAATCTTCCCGATGACACCGTTCACTATCTTTGGGAGAACCAACAAGAGCCCGTCAACTACGGAGACCTCAAACTAATGCAATATGACCTAATCGAACCGTTGTACTATGACAATGGCAGTTCTCCAAGATGGGGGCGTGGAGGTAAACCATTAAATAATTTAATGCTTTAAGACTTTTTTTTTATTAAAATGAACTATGTATATAATTATTATTCTTTGGCATTCGCAGAACAATTTGCATATGTCGTTTTGGAATTCAGCTTCGAGCGTCAACTTGGCCACCTTTTCATCCAAGTTTTTATTCCCACGACGCTGGTGGTCATTTTATCATGGTTTAGTTTTTGGCTTGGGCTGGACGCAACCCCTGGAAGAATTTCGCTGCTCATCACCTGCATGTTGACTTTAGTCACGATGCACACAGGACTCAAGGGCTCTATCCCTCCAGTTAATTATATCAAGGTTCGAGTACTTTGACCAACACTATTTTAATGGGTATTTTGCGTGACAGCTTTTCGTATTTTTGTTGGTATTTAGATGATGGACATTTGGATGATTAGTTGCATGGCGTTCGTGTTTCTAGCTCTTTGTGAGTTTGTCATCGTAAAATACATTCACTGGAGAAAGCAAAGAGATCTAAAATTAGCAGAAGAGAAGGAAAAGGAAATGGCGGCTTATCTCGCAAAAGTCAAAGAAGTGGAGGAACACAACAAGGGACTCAAAAAGGCCGCGGCAGGGGACGGGAATCAAGGAGTCAGAAACAGACATCAAAATCCAGTATTTTTTAATCCCTATCTCGAGTTTTACAAAAATGTAATCAAAAGAAATTGATTTTTAAAACAAATATCATCAAACATGTCACTTTGTTATACAGTTGGACGGGGGCAGAACGTATCCTCGACCTGCGTGGATGCAAACGCCGTTAATTGGATGTCCTCCTCCTCCTCCCTTATATGAGGATCCAGTGCCTCAAGGTCCTTTGGGTTATCCTCAGAACCCAAACACAAACCCAAAGCGTCCAAGACCCCTTTGGGTGAAAATTGATCGCGTGTCTCGAATCTTTTTCCCATTTTCCTTTGCGGTTTTTAATGCAGTGTATTGGCCTTATCTTTTAATTGGAGCTGCAAATCAGTAAATTTTCTCTATTTTTTTGGAATATTTTATTGGAAATGTAATTTTAACAATGAAAATAATAACAATTAAATGGAATGAAATTCTTTGGATCAATAACTGAATGATTGCCACTAGATAATAAATACGTCACATAATTTAACAGATTTCAAGAAGAAGAAGTGCAATTAGCTCATTTCTATTTCATAAAATGCTGTGCTTTTTTCAAGTTATAATAGCTAATTGTTTCCTCACTTGACTAAAATCACACAGATTAAATAATTTAAGACATGAGGAAACTATAAGGGTAGCCATGAGCTTTGGATTTGAAGATTGACAGTATCATTCCAAAGAATAGAGCAAACATTGCAAGTCCTATGCAAAGCATCACACGTCGTTTCCTCACCTCACCTTTTCCTTTTCCAGCTTCAATCAGCAAAATCATTCCAGTCGTTATTGCAGAGCCTGGAAAAAGTATAAAGTTTTAAGTTTCCAAAAACATTGGGAAAATATTTAGTTTGTCTCACTGAGCAAGAACACAATGTAAGTTTCCACAACGAGCTGACCCTGGGATGAAGAGTGAATGTACGAAATCCCTTTTTGTGTTCTCTGGACCACGGGAGGAGAACGAATTTGATTCCACATTTGTCCAGAGGTGAAGCAGAACACGATAAACTGGAAATACAATTAAAATACATTTTAAAACAAAAAATTTCAAATGAGGATTTTTTTTAAAAATTTCTGTACAAACCAGTGAAGCAATTCCCCAGGCAGTTCTATTGTACAGAAATTCTAAATTATTTCTTTTCAAATAGAGAAGTCCTCCAACGAGAACTGTGACAATGACTAGGGCCATGGTCCCACTATAATTAGGGGGGCGGAATACGCGAATCTGCATATAAAAAAGAATAACAATTATTATATGTCCAAAATAAGGTCAAACCTGGATATCTGTTCTCTCATTAATCCATCTCGCAATTGCCTCAGCCTCAACTCCAAATCTTTGAATATCCATTTTATCTAGTGACGTTGGCTTTCCTTTTGAAGGGAAATGATAGAATACAGGGGCAGTGTAAAGTTTCATCTAAAAATTAGCAAAATATAAAATAAAATAAAAACACAATTTGATAAATTCTCTTATTTTAAAGCAAAAACTTACACTTTGGAAAATTGACTGACACTCATCAAAATCCACAAGAGCAAAGAACAGTTTGTTTGAGTAGACTTGAGAGTTGAATCGAAATGAATTGGCGACAATAGTAAACTCTTCACTGGCAGGGCCGCAGATGGAGCAGCCCCGCGCCGCCGACAACGCCGTGAACATTGCAATCACAGAGTAATTTCGGGGAACGCCTTTCACAAACTCGTTGAATTTGGCGACATTCATACGGATTATTGGTCGTTTATTAGAAAGGTCTGTGAGCTGCGACACGCGTTCGTTTAAAGTCATTCCTGAGCTCTGAAAACAAAACATTTATTAAGTTTGACAGATTTTTTAAAAAAAATGCGTTTTGTTACCTCTTTCTTCTTTAGTGAGGCCTCGCCTCCAATGGAAAGGAGGACAAAGGTCAAGACTGTGGAAAAGAGAAGGCCCTTAAATGTCGCCATCTTTCTAACGCTTATCTTTGGATAAGCAGTTAAATTTAATTATTTGTCGACGTGGAGCCGGATTTTTTCCAGTCAGAATTTGTTTTTGCTTTCAACTTGAATTGTGTAGTACCAAATGACACGTCGTCCCATGCTAAAATCGACACAGGGGATAACTGAGATTTTTTCAAAGATTTTTCAATTTCCAGAAAAGATAACCTAAAATTTCCAATTTTTCTGATTGAATATGATGGAAAACTTGATTGTGCATGAAATGGGAAAAGTTTTGGAATTTTAGATAAAATAGAGAAAATGTTATGGAAGAAAATGCTTAAAAATTGCATGACATTATAAGCAATGAACACGAAAAACTCGAATCTCGAATTGCATTCTGCAATGAATGGAGCAATAAACGAATTCTCAACTTTTCGCACCCCAAATTCCGAACGCTAAAGGTTCGAAATCCGAATCTGGGATCGGGGACAAGAACAAGATTAGAACAATCACGTCTAGGAAGAAAGAACCCGGCCAGTTGCGAGCAGAACAGCTTTCGCTACGGTAAGTCCACAAAATCTCGAACACATCAAAGTTCCAAATCTTAATTTTTCTTCTTTTAAATATTCCAGGAAAGTTTTAGGGCTGTTCATTCCTTTTAAGTCAGAGGTCAAACGGTCAGGAGGTCAGGATGGTTATTGAACAGAAATTCAAACCGGGTGAGGAACCCGACCCAACGGAGTTTCTCTTCATTTCAATGGTATATTAAAAAAAATAATTTATGGAATTTTTGCACGATTTTTCATTGTCCTTAAATTTAGGAAATGAGGAGACAAGACCAGACGAAGCCTTATGACGCCAAAAAGGCCTGTTGGGTCCCTCATGAGACGGAAGGGTTCGCAATTGGAGAAATTCAGGGAACGAAGGGAGACCTCATCACCGTCAAAGTTGATGGATCTGTACGTTTTTTTTTTAAAAAAAAGAAGAGAAATGTCATTGGTCAGTTTGCAAGTGATTTTTATGATATTTGAAACAGGACAAGAGCTACAAGAAAGATCTGGTGGCACAAGTCAACCCCCCAAAATACGAGAAATGCGAAGACATGTCCAACTTGACGTTTTTGAACGATGCGTCCGTTCTCCATAATTTGAGACAGCGTTATTATGCCAAGCTCATCTACGTAAGTTTTTAATAATAATTGATTGGAATTGCATTCTGTTTTGCATGCCGATTTATTTTTAGCTTGAGAGAAGAATTTTTTGAGAGAGATTTTATGGGGTTTGGCTCTGGTCTATTTTTAAGTTTTAATCTCTACTGTACTTATAAGCCCCCATTGTGTTTTATAAAGTTTTATTCATTTGGGAAGACTGCCAAAGAATGACAAGCTTTGCTGAAATCATGTCCTAATGTGGGCATCAAATGCAGAACATGAAATAAATTACTGTTTTTCATGCTTTTAATTTGACATTTTTGACATGAATTTAATTTCTGAAAAATTTCAGACCTACTCCGGGCTTTTCTGTATCGCCGTCAATCCTTATGTCCGTTACCCAATTTACACCCCAAGGGCCATGAAGATCTACCAGGGAAAGAGGAGGAACGAAGTGCCCCCACATATCTTTGCCATCGCTGAAGGAGCCTACCAAAACATGGTCCAAGGTATATATATATTTTACCTTTCTGTTTGGTTTTCGATTGCAAACAAGCAATTTACTAGACCATGAGAACCAGTCCATTCTAATTACGGGAGAGTCTGGTGCCGGAAAGACAGAGAACACGAAAAAGGTCATTGCGTATTTCGCCAACGTGGCTGCTTCTGGAAAGAAGGACGACAGCAAGAAGGTGTCCCTTGAAGATCAAATTGTCCAGACAAATCCCGTACTCGAGTCTTTTGGAAATGCAAAGACAACCCGAAACGATAACTCTTCCCGTTTCGGTAAATTCATCCGTATCCATTTCGGTCCCTCTGGAAAGTTGGCTGGTGCGGATATCGAGTCCTACCTTTTGGAAAAGGCTCGTGTCATCTCCCAGATGAGTCAGGAGCGTTGCTACCATATTTTCTACCAACTCATGACCGCAAACGCTGCCAAGGCGGGAGTGAAACCAATGTGTCTGTTGGGTGACGATATTTACAAGTACCACTACTGCTCCCAGGGTAAGGTCACTGTCCCCTCAATTGATGACGGTGCTGAGTTCGATGCCACTCACGAGGCCTTCGAAATCCTCCTCTTCACTGACGAAGAGAGGTCCAACATCTACAAAGTTACTGCTGCTGTCATGCACATGGGAGAAATGAAATTTGGTATGTTTTAATTGTTATTATTGCTACAACTGCATGCATGTGTAACTGTTTTGTAACAATATTAATTTTTGAAAACTTACAGCCCAAAAAGGTCGTGATGAACAGGCTTGTCAAGATGAAGATGAAGAAGGCGGTGCCACCGCCAAGCTTTTGGGCGTTGACGCCGAATGGCTCTACATCAACATCACCAAGCCCAAGATCAAGGTCGGCACAGAGTTTGTCACCAAGGGTCAAAACGTCCAGCAGTGTCTTGCTACCTGTGGTGCCATGGCCAAGTCCATGTTTGACAGGTTGTTCAAGTTCTTGGTCAAAAAGTGTAACGAGACATTGGACACAAAGCAGAACCGGGCGTCTTTCTCCGCTGTGTTGGATATTGCTGGCTTTGAAATCTTTGAAGAAAATGGATTCGATCAGCTTTGCATTGTAAACTATAAGATTTTTTAGGTTTAAATGAACTTTGACTTTCTGACGCCTCCATTTTACTTTTTTAGAACTTTACAAACGAGAAGCTTCAACAGTTCTTCAATCATCACATGGTAAATACTTTCATTATGTCATGGATTATCATCATCAAGCTATTCTTATTTAAACGGTATATTTTCTGCATAGTTCGTCCTTGAGCAAGAAGAATACAAGAAGGAAGGGTTGGACTGGATCTTTGAAGATTTCGGGATGGACTTGCAAGCCACCATTACTCTTTTTGAACAGGTGCCGCCAATAATCTGTGATGCTGTTTGATGTCATTTTGGCATCCTAAACCTAAACCTTTGTTCTGTTTCTTGCAGCCCATGGGTCTATTCTCAATTCTTGAAGAAGAGTCCATGTTCCCCAAAGCTACGGATCAGACCTTTATCGAAAAGTTGAAGTCTAACCATCTTGGCAAGACTAACTGCTTCCAGAAGCCAAAGCCCCCAAAACCAGGTTTCAAGGTTGGAAACTTAACTAACTAACAAATGCATACGATAATAATAACAAAATCCTTTATTTTGGGAATGTAACAGGAAGGTCACTTTGCGGTTGCCCATTACGCCGGCACGGTGACATACAACATCACTGGATGGTTGGAGAAGAACAAGGATCCCCTCAATGACACCGTGGTCGACCAATACAAGAAGGGCACCAACGCCCTCATCCAAGAACTCTACTCTGACCATCCAGGACAGAGTGAGGAGGCAGGAGGCAAAGGTAATGTTACTTTCTTCTTCAATGACCCCCATGACCCTTCTTGACTTTACATCTAGAATTATATATTTATTAATAATTACAGTAAAATATGTACAAATTATGTGGATGTGAAATGTTAGGTGGTGGTGGTGGAAAGAAGAAGGGTGGTTTCAAAACGGTCTCTTCTGGATACAGGGTTAATAAAATTTGCAATTAAGTAGTGAAGTTTGACCCTTTGAAGTTTCCCTTTGACCTTTGCAAGTATATGTAGACCCTTCAAATAAATTCTTCAATTAATTCGTTTATGCTTCAAGCCATTTTTTGGCAGTTTTAGTTGACGCTATAAGTTTAAAAATTATAAATCATTGACATCTTAGATATCTTGAACTTGAATAAGTGCTCGATCATTTATTTTGAATCATTTAACTTTATCCTTGATTTTAAGCTACAACTCAAAAGTTACAATTTGTAACTTACAAATATATCTTCCAAGTATTATATCAATTCGACGCCTAAAAAAGATATTGAAACGTCAAACTAAAATGACCTCATTGACCTTTGACCTATAGCAAATATGAGAATAACCTTTGTGATCCTGTGTTACTTATTGACCCTTCTTGCGTTTACGAATAATTATCATGTTACCCCTGGTTGATCCTTAATTGTAACACTCTACTTATATATGTACATCATGTACATATTGACCCTTGACCGACCCTTAGGGTAGCATTCCTCATGATTCAAATATTCCCAATGTACTTAGCCCTATGAACTTTCCAGAATTCGTTTTGCGAATACCGTTCCAAAACCCTTCAAACTTTGACCTGCCTGCTCACTGTTGCTGTTGTACCCTTAACATTATCCATGATCCGCATTTTTTGACATTTTTGTTTGACCTTTGACTTTTAGGAGCAGTTGTCCAGCTTGATGAGTACTTTGAAGGCAACGCATCCCCATTTCATCCGTTGCATTGTGCCAAACGAGCACAAAAAGCCAGGTATGTGTACCTATTATAACATGTACCTATTGCAACATTATCTGACCTCTGACCTGGCTTTAGGTGTGGTTGACGCCGCCCTTGTCATGCACCAGCTGACCTGTAATGGTGTGCTTGAAGGTATTCGTATTTGTCGTAAAGGTTTCCCCAACAGGATGATGTATGCTGATTTCAAGCATCGGTAGGTTTTAAAATTTTGGTCTTGACTCTGGATCTTCCTCTAATAAAATATAATTTTATATAAAGTTATGCCATCGTTGCTTCTGCTGCAATGGCTGCTGAAAAGGAAGACAAGAAAATAGCCGTGGCTTGCTTTGAGACAATTGGGCTCAATGCAGACAAGTATCGTGTGGGTCACACTAAAGTATTCTTCAGGTTTGTAATCAGATTTTTCGGCAGAGAAAATACTAACAACAAAAGTTATTTTATTTTATTTTTTTTAGAGCCGGAGTGTTGGGAGAAATGGAAGAAATTCGTGACGACAAGCTTGCCAAGATTATTACTTGGCTCCAAGCCCAAATCCGAAAGTTTGGAACTCAAAAGAGCTACAGGTCCCTTGAGTCTCAACGAAAGGCATTGGAAGTTTGCCAGCGTTCTCTCAAAAGCTACATTCGGCTGAGGTGTTGGCCATGGTGGGGCTTGTGGAAACTCATCAAGCCCAATCTCCAGACCTGCAAGATCGAGGAAAACATGAAAAAGGCAGAGATAAAGATTGCCAAATACGAAGGAATTGTTGCAGAAGAAGAAAAATCTCGTCAAGAAGCCGAAAAGAAGTGCAAGCACACAATCCACGAGAAGGAGAAGCTTCTCAAAGAGTTGGATGAAGAGAAAAACGCTGGATCCAATTTCCAAGAGCGTTATCAAAAGATCAACGCTCAAAAGCAAGAGCTGGATTCTCAACTCAACGATTTGTCCAACCGTCTTCAGAATGAGGAAGATGCCAAAAATCAAATCCAACAACAACTTCGAAAGATTCAACAAGAACAGGCTCAGGCCAAAAAGGAATTGGAAGAACAGGCCAAGAATTTGGACAAGTTGGATTCTGACAAGGTCGCAAAAGAAGCACAGATTAAGAACTTGAACGAAGAATTGGCTCATCAAGAAGAACTCATCGCCAAGTTGCAAAAGGAAAAGAAGCAAGTTCAGGAAGCAGCTCAACATACTTCTGAAGACGTGCAAGCTCTTGAGGACAAAGTGAACGGGCTTAACAAGGTCAAGACCAAACTTGAGCGCTCACTTGACGAACTCGAGGACTCTCTTGAACGGGAAAAGAAACTTCGGGGGGATGTTGAAAAGGCCAAGCGCAAGGTTGAAGGCGACCTCAAAATCGCCCAAGAAGCCGTTGCTGATTTGGAACGCAACAAGAAAGACGTTGAACAAACCATCCAACGCAAGGACAAGGAAATTGCTTCATTGACAGCAAAACTCGAAGAAGAACAAGGACTCATTGGCAAGCTTCAGCGACAAATCAAAGAGCTTCAAGCCCGTATTGAAGAGTTGGATGAAGAACTTGAGGCAGAGCGCTCCGCTCGCTCTAAAGCGGAAGGACAGCGATCCAATCTTGCTCGAGAACTAGAAGATTTGGGCTCTCGATTGGAGGAAGCCGGTTCTGCGACTTCAAGCCAAATTGAACTTAACAAGAAGCGAGAGACAGAACTCGCTAAATTGCGACGAGAGTTGGAGGAACTTAACGTTCAACATGAAGCCGCCATGGCTGGCCTCCGAAAGCGTCACAATGATGCAGTTACTGAGATGGCTGAACAGATTGACAACTTGAATAAAATGAAGGCTAAGGCAGAAAAGGACAGGCAACAAGTTGCACAAGAACTTACAGATTCAAGGGCCGCTATGGATCATCTTGTCAATGACAAGGCTGGACAGGAAAAACTTGGAAAACATTTGCAACACCAAATCCAAGAGGTTCAACAACGCTACGAAGAAGTTGCCCGCAACGTCAACGAGGTTGATCAGACCAAAAAACGCCTGGCTCTGGAGAACTCTGACATGACACGCCAAATTGAAGAGGCCGAATCTAACCTCAGCCAATTGTCTAAACTTAAAGTAAGTTTGGCCACTCAACTTGAAGACACCAAGCGACTTGCGGACGAAGAAGCTCGAGAACGTGCAACTCTTTTGGGCAAGTTCCGCAATGTGGAACACGATCTTGACTTGTTGAGGGAACAACTTGATGAAGAAGCAGAAGCAAAGTCAGAAATCCAGAAACAACTCTCAAGGGCCAACGCCGAAGCGCAACTTTATCGCACCAAATATGAGAGTGAGGGAGTGGCACGTATTGAGGAGTTGGAGGAAGCAAAGTAAGTTCCCGCTATTTTTTCCCAAAAAGTCCAATTATCTTATTAAGTATTTAATTCCATATATTTATATTATATATTTATGTTTTGTTTACAGACGCAAGCTCCAAGCTCGTCTTTCTGAAGCCGAAGAAACAATTGAATCCCTCAACCAGAAATCCATTGCTCTCGAGAAGACCAAACAACGATTGTCATCTCAACTTGAGGACATGACTGCAGAGGTTGACCGCTCTCGCGCCCTTGTTATTCAACTTGAAAAGAAACAAAAGTATTTCGACAAGATCATTGACGAATGGAAGGCAAAGGTTGGAGATCTTCAGTCCGAAGTAGACGCAAGTCAAAAGGAAGCTCGCGCTTACGCCACTGAAGTTTTCCGCATCCGCGCCGCCTACGAACAAGAACAAGAGCAATTGGATGCTGTGAAGCGTGAAAACAAAAATCTGGCTGATGAGATCAAGGATCTCTTTGACCAAATCGGAGAAGGTGGACGAAACGTGCATGAAATTGAAAAGGCCCGAAATCGTCTCCAGATTGAAAAGGAAGAACTCCAAGCCGCTCTTGAAGAGGCCGAAGCTGCTTTCGAACAGGAAGAGAACAAGGTGCTTCGCGTACAACTTGAATTGTCCCAAGTCCGACAGGAAATTGATCGCCGCATTCAAGAGAAGGAAGAAGAGTTTGAAAACACCCGAAAGAACCAACAACGAGTGTTGGACTCGATGCAAGCTTCTTTGGAAGCCGAGTCTAAAGGAAAGCAGGAAGCTTTGAGAGTCAAGAAGAAGCTCGAAACAGATATCAACGAATTGGAAATTGCTTTGGATCACGCAAACAAGACGAACGCCGAAGCAGGGAAGACCGTTAAACGCTATCTTCAACAACTCAAAGAGACCCAAGCCCTGCTCGAAGAAGAACAGCGGGCTCGGGATGAGGCTCGTGAGGCTTATGGAATTGCAGAGAGACGTGCAAACGCCTTTGCAAACGAGCTTGAGGAATCTCGAACTCTTCTTGAACAAGCTGATCGTGCTCGTCGTGCTGCCGAACAAGAGTTGTATGATGCCCGAGATCAAATTAATGAACTTGGAAATCAAACTCAAATGTTGGGAGCTGCCAAGAGGAAGTTGGATTCTGAGCTTCAGACCCTCCACGTAAGAAAGTTTAAGAAATGTTTTTGAATTCTTTATTAAGAAAAACAATCAATTTTTAAATGCATTTTTTTCTTCAGGCTGATTTGGAGGCCATCTTAAACGAAGCCAAGAACTCTGAAGAGAAGGCCAAGAAGGCAATGGTTGACGCTGCCCGTCTTGCTGACGAATTGAGGGTTGAACAAGAACACGCCCAGAGCCAAGAACGTGCTCGCAAGAGTCTCGAAGTCCAAATCAAAGAATTGGAAGTCCGCCTTGAAGAAGCCGAACAAAATCTTCTCAAAGGAGGTCGCAAACAAATTGCAAAAATGGAGGAACGCGTCCGAGGTTTGGAACAAGAGCTTGACACTGAACAACGCCGTCACGGAGACGCACAAAAGAACTCGCGTCGTGCTGAACGCCGCGTGAAGGAACTTTCCTTCCAGGCCGATGAAGACAGGAAGAACCACGAAAAGATGCAGGATCTGGTTGAGAAACTTCAACAAAAGATTAAAACTTACAAGAGGCAGATTGAGGAAGCTGTGAGATTTAAAAAAAAAAACACGCAAAATATAAAGTTAGAAGCTATATTTTTTTTTATAAATTTTAGGAAGAGATCGCTGCCCTGAACTTGGCTAAATTCCGCAAGGCACAACAAGAGTATGAAGAAGTTGAAGAACGGAATGATTTGGCTGAACAAGCCCTTGGAAAGTTCCGTGGACCTGCCGCAAGGGCTGGGGGACGACCAGGATCTGTGGCTAGGGGCATGAGCCCTTTTGTAAGTCTAAACAAAAATTAATCCTCATTGCTTCAAATCATCTAATTATTCTATTTGTCTTGCAGAATTTCTAGATTAGGATGCAACTCTGTCTTCTCTATTCTTTGTTGATTGAATAAATTAAGGCAAATTTCAAAAAACCCTAAAAAATGTTGCTGTTCTCTAATTATTTCCCTGACCTGCTGACTTTATCTTAAATAGTTTCCAACAAAATTCAAAAAAATAAAACGATTGAAAATGCTTACAGTCAATTTCATGCATAACACAAACAAAGAGTTGAAAACGTACAAAAATTTATTAATAACAGTAGAAAATGTCTATAATAATGAATAAACTCTCATGAAAAAATAAATTAACAGGTTGCAATTAAAAAATATTCTTCAGTCTACTAATTACTTTCTCTTGACTGGAATTTGATCACCTGGCGTCATTACAAATTGCATTTCACAGCAATTGGATACATTTTGTATTTATAGTTTGATAAACTCAGTCTAAAATATTTGTAGCATATATATCTGATTGACAACATTCAGTAATATGATTAAAATTAAACTAGCATTCTATATAAAATTATTAAGAGCATATTGTTGTAGACAAGCATCTTGACATTCTCTCTCTTAATCACAAAATATATCACACGATTTGATGATTAATAAGTGCATTTATAAGCTCATCCTTTTTAAAAATTGATTCACACAGTTTGAGTCAAATGCCGCATTGGATGATTGCTCACTATGTGCCGATGAAGCTCCATTGGCCGTCCAAATGTAATGGAACATTTGTGGCAGTGATGAACAGTTGGGGTATGGACTGATATGGCGTGGTTAGCCAGAAGAATGTCGTTGGCGAATTCTTTGAAGCAGTGTGGACATTCTCTGGGCTTTTTCTGTCCAATTCTAAAAACTTTCCCACGATAGTGTATTATTTTGAAGGATGCAGAAACTGTATTTGCAGATATTGGGAATGATTTTCCAGCATTTTTTGGAGATGATTGCTGCTGATGATTCGTTTTACTTTCAGTCTTTGCCTCTCTTGTTTCTGGCTCAGAATCATTCTTTTCTTCTTTTTCATCTGATTCAGATTCCTCAGACGATTCGTCATCAGACAAATGCAGGTCTTGTCGTAATTTACAAAGAGCCGCTCTGGAAATTGATGTCTTTTGAACAGTTTCTTTAGCTTTTGATGGATTTGAGACATTGCAATAATGAACATCTGTAGTTGTCAGTTGTGGAGTTGTAGATTTGATCATTTCAGCTTTTGAAACAATTTCCTGAGGTTTGGATATTTTTGGAGCTGCTCTTAAGAATTTTGGGATGTCTACCGACGCTACTGATTTTTTTTGCAATCGTGCCACTCTTTTCGGAAGATTCGGGACGGCGAAATTGAACTCAATAATAGGGACCGGAAGTTCAGGGACGTCGACAATATTTGTAAAATCAAGTATCCCATTAACGATATCCTCTGCTGGGACAAAGCATGATGGCAACATTAAGGGATCTTCACCAACCGTCTCAAGCGTCAGAGGGATATCTATTTCCATCTCCTCGTCGTTGTCATCAATGTCATCAAGTGTGATGACCTCAGGGCTAAGGGGCTCCGACAGTCCTGATTAAACAACAAGAACTAATGCAAATTAAGAAATCAATGGTCTGTGGAGAATGATTTTACGTTTAGGAACAATTTTTGGGTGGAGTTTCGACGGAGTTCTTCCAATTTTAACAAGTTCTGGTCGCCACTCATCATCGTCGTCCGATCCCTTACGTTTCCGCTTTTGCTGAAACTGAAAGTTCCCCCCAAAACTGGACCTTTTAGTCTTGGGAGCAAGAAACTGATGCGACCTTAGAAGACAAGAATTAATTAGTAGAAGGCGAAAATTACAATAACCAAACACTTACATGATTTCTCCTGGGGTATTAAACAAAAGAGGGGGGAAGGGGGAGGGGGACTTGTTGTTGAAAGTGGCAGTTTGTGGCAAAAACTTTCCGGCACGTGTGAGTGTGAAATCGATGAAAGCAGCTGAGGGTCGCGGGGAAAATTTTAGAATCTCGGCTGTCAATAATAAATTGTCACTCGTCACCGTCACCTTTTGGTCATATTAATTTATTTTGTGACCACTCTTTGACATGCCACCTCCCAAGGGTCTAGGGAGAGTGACCACAAATAGGAGGAGGTTAAGTTTAAGATCAGGTCGTTCCAGTGAATCTTTGCGACGCACCGCAGGAACCGCAGGGACTTCACATTCAAAACATTGTCAGGTATTGCTAATTGTGACTAATCTATCGATTAGATAAGTTTAATTTGACTAACTTTAATTCCAGATCTCAAATAAAACAAAATCTAGTCGTGATCGGGTGCAAATTACTGAATTACCTGTAAGTTATTGACTAATTGCCATTTTACTATTGCTTATCTTATGATTTTTTATGCAGGAGGAACTGATGCTATATATTTTCTCATACCTTGGCCACGGAGATCGTCTCTGCGTTCGTTCCGTTTGTCGCACGTTCTTTTCCGCAATATCATCCTGGAAGGGCTTTTGCTCCAATGTCACGTTTCTAGTCGCAGTTGCAAAATCTAGGTCCAATTTTCCTTTGAAAGAGATCGTATCATCCTCAAATCATGCCATTGCCAAAACACAAACGAAATGGGAAAATATTCGTCTGGAAAAATTCAGATTTGAAGGCAAAGAAAACGGGAAACTTGGAAGGTACACTTGGAATAAGCATTTATCGAATTTTAATATTGTAAACATTTTTTTTCAGATTCACTCTTCCACAATCCTTGGAGTCTGTCGTCCATTCCGTCGAATTTAGCAAGTGCATTCTATCTTGGGAAGGATTGAAGGAAAACATTTTAAAGTTCAAGGCGCTCAAAGAAATGAAAATTATTCAATGTAAACGATATCGCGAGAAAAATGGACGCTCTACAATAGGTATTATTAAAAATGTTACTATTTTTTTTTAAATAATGATTATTTATGTAATATAATAATTTTATTGTTTATAAAAACCAGTTACAAGAAAGAACTTTATCTTGGACAATTCTTCTGCCCTAACATCTGCTCTCTCAACTTTAAAATCTATTCACTTCGAACTTCGTCGCATTTCGGACATTACATTTTACCTTACAGCCTTCAACTCTTGTAATTTGTCTGGACTTGAAGGCGCTACGCTAATTGACATCTTTGACGCTGGGGAATATGTCACAGAAGAGGCAGGAAGTAAACTTTTCTCCGAGATAAAAACGTTGTTGACTCGTTCGGCCCTGACGCTGAGGCGATTGAAAATCCACGTCACAAACCCTGAAGTTAGGAAACGATTTATTCCTGAAATTTTGGGAGAGTTGCTTGATGGTCAAATTCGGGGTTTAAATTCCCTTGACTTGAATCATTTCACACTCGAACTGAATAATATTCAGAGAGATTTCGAAATATTCAAGAAATTTCTATCTTATCAGACGAATCTGTTGGAAGTACGAATGCCTCATCCTGAAAAAAATCCCACCCCCAGCTGTCAAGCACTATTGCAATCGCTTTCCCCCTCACTGCAGGCTATTGCTATCCACAGTGCAAAATATATGGTCCCCCCCGGAATCTTTCATCGATTTAAAAAGCAAGTTTATCAACATAATTTAATATTTAATGAAGACTGTTAAATTTTATATGATTTTTTGTTTTCTTGTAGTTTAAAAAATTTCCAGTGTGATTGCGAAATTTATGAATTTCCTCCTAATGCAATCCTTTCCATGCAATTGTTTCAAGCTCAGGGAGCTTTCCACAACATCTATACCCCTCTAATAGTGAAATCGTTTCCAAATCTCGTGGGGTTAAGTTTAAACGCCAGTGGAAATGAATCAGGAGAAATTCTATCGATGGACGACACTAATTTGCAATTAATCTGCAAAGAGTTGACGGGATTACAGTCACTTATTCTTGGAGCTTGCAGCAAAATCACAGACTTTGGGGTCACAGGAATAGATCGGGGATGGTGTGAGGTGATTTACAGATCCAGAGCTCTTTGTCTAGATTGGAATGGAGTAGAGATTCCATCAGATCCTTTAATGGCTTAGTGGCTTAGTGGCTTTGAGTAATTTAAAAAGTGAGTGAAGTTACATAAAGATTATTATGTATTATTCTAAAGTAAATATTATTTAATTTTTAAAATTTTAAATTAGGACTGAGAGAGTTGACTTTGTCAGAATCAACTTGCATAACGGATGTGGGGATATTTTATGGCTTCCGATTTCATGAATTGCGTCATTTAAATATGCGTGATAACAATGATGTAAAAATTGTATTTCATAAAGAATTTTAATTGAAGTTAAACAAAATTAAATTTGTAGATAACTGATTGGGGAATGGACGTTTTAGGAGCATTCAATCCAGATCTCGACTTTCTTTACTTTGGATGTGGCAAATGGGTAACTTCCCTTGGGATCACAAGACTTCAAGGGAACCTCAGAAGAATACAAAAGCGAAACTGCATTTGTATTGTAAGCAAATTTACTAATGTCATTATAAACATTTGATTTTTTTAATTTTTTTTATTGTTGCAGTCTGTCAACGAAGAATATTATTCATCAGACGATTCATACGCTCTGGAATCATCGGACGAAAATTAGTTATTCATTATTAGCATGGATTTTTATTGTTCAAACGTTTCGCAACAAGAAATTTTATTAAATGTTTGAAATTGCAATTAGAATTTTTGTGGTAGTGCCGAATATTGAGGTGGAGGTTGTTGTTGATAGGGATAAGGGGGCGGAGGTCCCTGGGGGGCTGTGGCTTGTTGCGGGTAGGCTAGAAATGGGTCCCCTCCTTTAATCAAACTATTATGCTGCTGGGGAAAGTTATATCCAGGCCCATAGGGCGGAGGGTACTGAAAAGGGAATTGCTGCTGTTGTTGTTGAGGATGTGGGTAATACATATGACCTCCCGGCTGCTGGATAATTGGCGGATGATATTGTTGTATCCCTGTGCTTGTTGTAGGGTTAGGGCCTAGAACTCGCAAGATTAGCAAATTCCCAATAATTTCTACATTTTTGTACCTTTACAACACATGTAGCAACAAGCAGCGCAGACCGCACATTGTACAAAATCGCCCAAGTCGTCCAAACACATTTCGAAAACTAAAATATATTGGAATGAGAAGACTTTTTTTTTAACCCAAACTTGGATAAAAATTGGATTGCCAAATGCCAATTTTATCTCTGCTCGCTTGCATGCAATTCAGCAATTTCGGGGTATTGGGGTATAATTTTATTTTATGCACTACTTCTTATATATTAGTAAGTATGCCATGTAGTGTGTTGTACTTGACACGAAAAAGAGCAAACAATGAAGACATGTTTGCGTGCTAATAAGAGAAAATCTATAATATGCAATCAATAATTCCACTTATAAAAAAAGTTTACTAGAATGCAGCCAATTTCCTTCCGATGACATTTCATGACATGACGCAGGCCGCAGACCAATCTCTAACTTTAGCTTAAATCAATATTAGATGAGCTTGCAAACAATTTAATTAGCTTTTATCTCCATTTATTAGTGGCATTTTATAAATTATTTGGATGGAAAATAATCTAACATTTTATTAATTAGACCGCCACGTAGAAATTGGAAATCACATACTTCCTTTGGTCTGTGGGTTGTTGGGGTTGAGTTGATCAGCCCGATTGTCCACTCCCTCCTTCGTCATCCCCTCAGCCCCCCCAAAGGGCTTCTCTCGTGGCTTAAACTCGGCGCAATTTGGGTTGAGTTGTTTTGCCCGATTGTCCCCGGCCGCCTTATCCCCCATCGCACCTGACCAAACAAAAATAACAATTAATGGCTAATTATAATGAATATTAATTGTTTAAATTGTTTTGTACCTTTTTGTTCGTGGGAACTCATGTTTTCCGACTTGTGACAATTCTCGTCAAGAAACTAGTCAAAAATTTATCAATTTTGCAAAATAAAAGGATTTAGTGATTAGGGTCAATTGTATCTAGTCGATGGATAAGAGCTTATCTTACTGTTTGTCAAGTTTTTGGGTTTTTTTCTTGAGCACTTTTGAAGAGCGTCTGAAGAGTTTGGCAGTTGGTGGAAGAATGATGCAGATTTTTGGAGGGAGGGAAGAAAAGACGCGAGGGCTGTCTCTCGCCGCCAACACAATTCATTGTCATTCGTCTTTTCCTATGCAAATCCCCAAACTTCATGAAACCTCATGAAAATATATTTTTTTTTTTAAATCAACGCTTTGAAAGATTATGGATTTTTATTTCGCCAAAAGCATTTGAGATAATTTACCTTTTTTAAGTTTCTTTTAAAATATGATTGGAAATTCCAATTTGGAAACCAATCATTTTGGATTGGTGATTTTGGATGTATTTTTATAAAATACATTTGCATGAAAAACAGAAAATAAATTGCAGACACAAGTTAAAATTTTTTCGTTTATTTTTTTTTTAAAAGTTTTTATTTAGTTTTCAGTTTCATGTTTATAATTCTACGATTTATATATAATTTTATTAATTAGCAATGTAATTAACTATGCTTTCATATTTTATACAAATTTTTATACAGTTTTTTAAAGAAAAATATCAACAATTTATTTATTTAATTTATTGTTAATTATTTTAGACCATTGATCTTCCAGACCATGACCTAGGAATTGACCTGGTCCGTTAGCACTAGAGTTGAGAGTCCACCTGTGAAACTGGATTAACCATAATTAAATAATTTAAAGTTAAGGGACCCAAATCAAATTATTTTTAATTAAATATGTGATGGATTATGATGATACGAATATTATTATCTATTGTAATATTTCTAGAACATTTGTTATCTGAAACGATCGCATATTTGCATACCGCTCACAAAAATCATTGTTTTGTGTATTTATTAGTGACAATATAATTTCTAATTATAGAGGGGAACCAATTATTAAATCAACCGAATTATACGAAATAGTTTATTTCAGGGTAAAATAGGTTAAGAGTAAAATTTTCTCTTTAAAATTAATATCACATTTTTTTGGTGCGTTGCGGTGATGCGAAATGACTAACAAAAGAAACAAAAGAATCGTACTGAAAAGACTACGATATCACACAAAGGCCTGATTCTTCCTTGTTTCCCCTCTTTGGCGGACAGTTGGTCAGTTTACGACCAACAAGACGTGGTTTGAGTCGCTTCAGTTCTTCTGTGAACACGATTTCTGGCTCACTTTCTCTATTAAGGACACTTGGGGGTTTAGGGGAATTTGATGAAGTTGACTGCTCTTTATTAGTGTCAGGGGACTTTATTTCAAAATTTAGGCCAGTGATGTTGATCTTGATTTTTGGAGGTGCGACCCATGTTGTACGAGTTGCGTCTGAAATATCAAAATATGTATGGTTTATTATCATTAAGCCAATTTATTCAAAATGGCTTACCTTCCAATTGTGAATTTCCATCTAAAGAGGTCATTTGGCGAGGGGCCAGAGAGGCATTATAAACGTCAACCGAGTTCATCTCGTCGTCATCCGCCGTTAGGTCAATGGGCTCTGCGGACGCAACAACTGGAGGAGTCTGTTGCACAATGTCCTCAGTTTCAGCTACAATTGGCAGCGGAATGTTTTCTTCAGGGAGCTCGTCAAGAGGCTCAATCTTGATCTTTGGAAAATCAAATTCCATGCTCTTATAGACAACTCTCTTTTCCTCGACCGACACTGGAGACTCAGATCGCCTAATTCCTGAATTAAGTGCAACCTCAAAAACTCCACCAGTCGAGTCCTCAAAAGACATACCAGGTAACAAATTGGATGACGAGTCATCGTCATTAATAACAATGGGAGAAGGCACACGTCTAATAATAACCGGTTTATCAATTGGAAATGTGATAATACTATCGGAAATTTTATTGTGAGGACCAGTAACAGCCTCTTTATTGTTTTCAACCTCAGCGTCTGGTTTTACTTGACCTACCCCATCCTCATCA